>JARHVA010001017.1:3470000-3730000 GCA_037957365.1 Torreya grandis
TCATCCAATTGAACTATCGGCTTGAACCATCAGCTTGAACCATTTTTGGTTCAAACGATTGGTTCAACTGATTGGTTCATTGCCAAAGTTCAAAGGGGCGGTTCAATGCAGAAGGAAACTTATTGAAGGACAAGTGCCCTTGCAGAGGACACTTAATCAATAAAAGCACCGTTCAAAAGGGTCATTTTTCAAGGAAGCCGAAAGGTAATTCTTTCAGATTTATTTAAGGCATTTAAAATTGGCTAAAGAAGAATTCCTTCAGACTTTTGTCTGAAGGAATTCCTTCGGACAAAAAGTCTAAAAGAATTCTAAGTGGCTACGAGTGAAAAATAAATCTAAAGACCAGTCAAAGACTTTGCAGAACAAATTTCCCTGGATAAATTGTCTGCGGGAATTTTCCCTAGACAAATTGTCTGCGGGAATTTTCCGCGGGACAAATGTCCGCAGGAATTACCCAAGGGGGAAAACACCCGAGAATTTTCTCGAAGGATAGTTTGCAGGAGACTCAAATTGAAAGGGCTATTGAAGGACCCTGAAGGGCAGGTGCTCTTGCAAGGGACTCTTGGCGGCCAAAGTAAAGGGCTCTTTCTGATCCATTCAAGGATCATTTTTTAAGGCCCGAAAGGGCAAAGCCAAAAGCTGAAAGAGGACCAAGGGGTGATGCACCCGAAGATGTCAAATTCAAGACAGTGAACTAGCCGTTAAGAGCATATCGATGGGTATGTAAATGTCAATTTTAAAGCCCATGAAATAGTCGTTGATCCTTTGATTTACAGACCCAAATGCATTCCCAGAATTCAAGATGCAAACCAGCAAAAAGTGAGAAAAGACAGAACAATGAATGAATCTAAGACTCAATTCAATTAACTAGAAAAGGAGGAATGATGAAGACAAGATCAAACCACCAGGTAGGCATTGAAAGTTGCAATCTTCCAATTGCAATGCTTGTTTATCTACATTGAGAAGATCAAATGGGTAAAATGCCCTAAAGTTTCAGCCTGTCTTCCTAACAGTTCCCAATGCATCATGATGTATTATTGTTCCCAAGTCCTTCTTGAAGTGGCTATATAAGGGACTCTCTTTCATTGTAATATGGATCTCTTCTTTTGACAATCTGAATGAAACTCTACCCAAATTGAGAGGCATCATTGAGACTTTGTGCTCAGTCTGTTGATCATATTTTGTTAATGGAATAAGAAAGCAAGGGACTTTTTTAGACTTTGTGCTGTGATATCTTTGTTGTTGAGGAAACTATTATTATGTATTTTTCCTTGATATATTTTATGTTCCATTAATTTAACAAGTAGGATTAGTAAAATTAGTCAGGAAGGTGTCCTGAAGAATCAATTGTGGAGAGACTTTGTACCCCCATAGCTGCCTTAAGTGTGTTTTATTTTCATTGTTGTGTAAAGGACTTTGAGAAGACTTTGTGCCCTCATCGTATATTACTCTTGATCATTTTAGGTGGAGACTTTGTGTTGTGTCTCGATTTGCTAGTTACCATACCCTCAATTACATTCTACTTTTATTTCCAGGAGTATTCTTGTGGTTGGCTGAATAGTTTTTCTAAAAGAAGAGGAGTGATGTCTGTCATTTCCCTTGAGTTTTTCCTTTGTTTTATACACATCATATCTGAAGAAAGAGATATGGATGGCTTGTCCTATCCCTGATTATTATTTTCTATTTATACATATATATAGCATATCCACAGGGAACCTCCCCTTGATGAAAGGAGAGAGCAGTCTCTTTCTGATGTGATAAACTTACACATTTGGATGACTAATCTTCCTACTTTGGCTGATCAGACCTATTTTGTTTACTAGTATGCTGATAGACAAAATATTCAACCAACAGGTTGTACCACCCTCAAGTCTAAATGGAGCTCTCAGGTTCCATAGTCAAAAGGAGGTCCATGAATATGTCCAATAGTTAGAAGCCTTTTATGATTCTGGCATTGATCGAGTATGATTAATCATTCATATTTTTGATGGCACAATTTCTCAGTGGTGGTGAACTCATTAGGAGAATTTGTTTACTTGTGTTCATGTACGTTCTAATTTTTATGATAGATTTCACCATGATAATTTTATATGCATTGTTATCAGTTATAGTGGTATTCGAGCTCTGAAACCTCACATTGAAGTTAACGAGGCAATGTGGATGATAGATGAATTTTTTTGCCAAAATAACTTTGGGTTCACATGTTTTATATAACTCTACACACTTAGGATAGAGCATGGTATATCCATGAAGAGTGCCATCTAGATACAAGTTATTGGCATCTACTTAAGAGTAACATGATTGTGATGCTATCATATTCATCCCTTTGGATGGATTTGTGCCTTACACTACAAGCTATGTGTTAATCCATCTAAGGCAACCTAGGCCCCATTAAAGATTAGATTCAAAGTATACATGGCATACCAAAGGAAGGTTTGATAATTTTTTGAGCCTAATGAGTAGGCATCCTCTCCCCCACTTGAACCTATACTAAATCATGCACTAAGAGAAGAAATTTTAAAGTGTAAGTAGAAAGTTGTGTTTTAGGTTGATGAAGGTGATGGATCTAATACACTTGACATGTTGAATGATAATTTATCTATACACATAGATTTTGGCACTCAAAATGTTCATGGTACCATTCATGATGAATAACATCCATACTTGGAGCTGCTCCATACCATTTAGTGCAATATTAGCATGGAGGAAGCACCCAAGATGGTTATCATGGTAAATTACTAGTCTAATACCAAGATCACAAAGATATTTGAACTATTGAAAGAGTATTAGGATGTTTTTCCATGGAACTATATTGAGATGAAGGGTGTCCATTCTTATTTGCATAAAATGCACATTAAGTTGGTATAAGGTGCTCGACTAGTTAGAAAGAGGTTGTATCAAATGAATCCCACTTTTCATGTTCATGTCAAAGAAGAGATTGATAGCATGTTGTGCACATGATTCATTAATCCTATTGATGAGTCCAAGTGGGTGAGTCCTATGTTAATAAGTATAAAAAAGGATGGATTCATATAGATTTGTGTGGATTATAGAATTCTTAATGTTTCTTATGTTACTGACCCTTTCCCAATACCATTCACTGAAGAAATCCTTAAAGGCATTTTTGGATGTGAATTTTATACCTTTATTGATGGCTTATTTGGTACCATCAAGTTCATATCGTGGAAGATGATAATCTAAAGATGACATTTACAATTGAGTGGGGATCTTTTGCTTATAATGTCATGTCATTTGGATTGAAGAATGCCCCTATTATGCTCTCCTAGATCATAGTTGAAGCTTTCAATGACTTTATCCATAAGTTTCTTCATGTTTATCTTGATGACTGGATAGTTTATGGTTTATTAAAGGACCATTGTTCCAATTTATGGCTCATGCTTGAACACTTCAAGAATCTTCAAATTTTTCTCAATTTGAAGAAATGTCTCCTTGCTACCCCATTTAGTGTTCTCCTTGGTCATGTCATTTTCTGTGATGGAATTTTAGTGGACCTAACCAAAATCACTCTCATCATTTGACTTCCAGTGCCAACCACCCAGTGAGAGGTTATCACCTTCTTAGGGCATACTTAATATTATCAAAAGTCTGTTCATGGATATGTTAGGATAGCTATGCCTTTAGAGGAGTTACTAAAACATAATGGTTACTTTATTTGGACCAATGCTTACCAAGAATCCTTTATTGCATTAAAGGATAAGCTTATCACTACACCCATTCTCCAATTTCCAAACTAGACTAAGCCTTTCCACATTCATGTTGATGCTTTTGACATGGTTGTCGATGTTATATTTTTTCAACCTGGAGAGGGTAACTTGGATCACCCTATATACTTTTCAAGTCAAAATCTTACTCAGGTTGAATAAAGCTATAAAACTATAGAGCATGAGGCCTTATCTATGGTTTATGCCCTTCAAAAGTTTTTAAATACCTATTGGTAACCCCATCTTTTTTATTCATGAAACATGAAGAATTAAAGTATTTGGTCAACAAACTAATATTGCATGGTCACATTTGCTAGTGGATTGTGTTGTTTCAATAATTTTAGTTCTCAGTTATTGTCAAGCCTGGTAAGGTGAATTATGGTCTAGACCATCTTTCACAAATTGAATTTGGAAAACTAGTACATGCTATAGAAGATGATTTACCTGACATGTAGTTATTACATGTCTCATGCACCCCTAAGGAACTAGAAGATATAGCTACCTTTTTAAATACAGGCTCATCCCTAGCTCATTTCATCACTCCATAAAAAAGATAGCTCTTTATTCACGTTCCTCCATTCTAGCTTATCAGGGGCAAACTTTATAAACTTAGCCAGGATGAGGTGATTCGACACTACATTATGAAATATGAGCACATTGAAGTTCTTTATGAAGTACATGAAGGTGTTTTTAGAGGAAATTATGTTGTTTAAGCTATTGTGTGAAAGGTTATTTTGGTTGGATTGTGGTGGTCTACCTTATTTAAATATGTGAAGCTTTACGCACACCAGTGTGACATTTACCAACAAGTGGGAAAGCCGAATAGGAGGGATGCAATACCTCTTCATCGTAGTCTATCTTAGGAACCTTTTGAAAAGTGGGCAATTGATTTTATTGGTCCAATCAACCTAGTAAGAAGGCATAATGGCTCTCACTATGTTATCACTATTACTAACTATCTAATTCATTGAGTTAAAGCTATACCAACATGGGATTGTATAATTGTTATTATTGCCTGAATAATATGGGAAAATATCATTACTAAGTTTGGTTGTCTATTGAGTTTTACTAGTGACTAAAGTACTCACTTCCTTAATGATACTATTTATGTCTTATTGGCAAAGTTTATGATCACCCACCATAAGATAACACCGTATCATCCCCAAGCCAATGGTACAATTAAGGTGTTTAACAAGATCTTGGGCACTACATTGACCAAGATATGCAATATTAGATGCACTGACTAGGCTGATCATGTGTTTGTAGTATTATGGGCTTATCAAACCACTTACAAGTAGTAAAACAAAAGTAGCACATCATTCAACCTTGTATTTGGTACCGAAGTAGTCCTTCCCATGGAATTCTTGATCCTTATCTTCACATTATGCATGTAGGATAATTGATTAATGAATCATCTTTGAAAGCATGTCTCGATACTTTATTGTAGATGGATGAAATTTAATTTCTCACACATTTGAGTTAGGCAGTAGAGAAATACAAATAAAAGGCATGGCATGATCACCATCTCAATCAAAAGACTTTTGATCCTAGCATGCAAGTCTTAATATATGACTCCAAGTTCATGTGCCACAATGGAAAGCTTCATGTCCACTGGGATAGTCCTTTCATTATTCATAGTATTTGTCCCATCAATGCATTCAAGTTAAATCATTTAGATGGCCAATTTATTCTTGGTCATTACAATGGTAGTTGGTTCGACTGTAATTTTTTGAATAAGTCTTTCCTTTTTATATTAATAAGGCATATGTCATTAACTTAATTAAGAATTTATTTTATTTTTAATAAACTGATGCACTGGTTGTTCGCCCTTTAGGAGTTTTATACTTGTTTCTATTTTTCTCGCAGGACCATGAAGCACTTTTAGTGTGGGTAGGGGTGTTACATTTATGGAGTTTCAGGATGTGGTCTATAAGAATGTGCACGAGAGAAATGGCACATAAGTAAAAGTGTATAAGGATAAAAGGGTATGCAAGACATGGTGCATTACCATAAGCTATCAAAGGTAAATAATGATTCCCACCTTTGGAATAGAAAACATTCAAAAAAATTTATAGCTGTCATGCACTTTGAGAAAAACATAGGAAGGGACACGTAATTAATATAACAAGAATAGTGGTAATGGTAAGTGTCCCAATACCACATCATGGCAATATTGTTGTTCATATTTATTATGTGAACTAATGGTCAAGGAGGTGGGTTAGTAAATTCAAGTTACCCCCTTGAGCCTATAAAATGATAAACAGGGGTCATTTCACTTTTTACTATTGCTATAATTGTAAACTTATCGAGTCAAAGGAGCAAATTTGAGCTATTACAAAATGATTTCCAAAATTTGAGACACATGTAGAGTGATGACTTTAGGTATTTTCTAGGTCTTTTAGTGTGTTATAGTTGAGAGGAACAAAAAAGGTCAAGTGAATTGTAAGGAGAGGTGAGATTTCTAGAGTTTTAGGTTGCAAAAGTCAATGTCTACCATTATAGGGAATTGAAGTAGGAGAGCCAAATTAATTACATAAGTAAACACGTATTCCTTTATGAATATTTTATGGTCATGGCTCAACCTTTAGGATCCATGAAGGGTGATTCATCAATAGAAAAAGGATCAACAAAGTGAACCATTGCATATGATTGTAGAGGAAGAAGAGTTGAGTGGTGGTGGGGAGATGGTACTAATCAGAGAAGAACCACTTGAAGAACAAGGAGAGTGTATGAGAGACATAGAGATAGAGATGGAATGCCAAGAAAAGAATAAATTTATTGTGCCCCTACCACCACCTTTGATGATTGAAGAGATACAGTACCTAGAGGTAGTACTATGCACTAAAAATTAGATGTCTAACATACCAACCTATAATGTTTTTTACTACAACCATCGCCAGCCTGGGAATGAATTAGACCTACAACGTGACTATAGTGTAGACTGCTAGAAAACCAAGAGCAAGTTATTTTATGACTTGAAATTTTTTAACACTTTGGCTATAAATAAATTTTTCTAACTTTTCAACCTTCCTTACTTTGGAAAGCCAGTGGAAGTGGTGAAGTTATTGATCTAACAAGTGCATGAGGATTACATTTATTTTATTGGCCATTAAATGAGGATTATGGATGAAATAATTAGCATAGTAACAGGGTTAAAGTGCTCAGGTGTAGATCTTATATATGACTTAGAGGACTAAGATGTGATAGACAAGATGACCATGGCACTTGAGTATCAGAATCAAGGCCATGCCATGTACATCACAAGTCTTCAAGATCCTGCCATCATAGTGGTCATGTGGATCATAATGACAAAGGTTAGATGCAAAGACATATAGAAAGAGATGGATATGGCCCACCTATACATTACACAATAGGTCACTAAGGGGTTGAAGTATAATTAGTCATAGTACTTTGCTACCAAAATCATAGAGGATGCATAAAAATCCCACTAGGTACCCAACCAAAGGTTTACATGGGACACATTTATATTATTGATGGTGTTTGATGAGATTGGTATACCTAACTACACCAATGGAGAACCAAAATTGGCATACTTACCTGAGATTAAATCACCTGTGGAGTGATACAAGGCATTCACTTTCCCTAGCCTAATCATTCCATCCCATAAAATCAAGATGAAAGGATGGTATGATGGGTTGAAGGAAGCCTTTGGGAGTGAGTGGTGCATTCTAAAGGACTTACCTACATAGGTTAAATACCAATCTAAATTTATCATTAAGAAACACTTCTCCATAGCATGTATTTCGATGCCCCCCTATAGAGAGTTATATGCATGGCTTAAGTTGGCATACACTTTCACGGTGTGATACTTCATGAACATTGTTAACTAGATATATGACACATAGCTTGTTAATATTCTTGAAAAATAGATTGATTCAGATACTCACACCCTCTTCCAGCTATATGTATATCCTAATAAGAAAGCCTATAGAAAAAATATTGAATTGAATAAAACTAACATAAAGGTGTAACAAATTTTGGTAATAAATTCTATTCATTCTTTATTCTATATGCTACAGAACAAGAAGAAATCTTTGGGAAGCGTAGAGCATAAAAGAGAGACTCCCTCCAAAATTTATGTGAGATAATAAGCATAAGCACCCTAGGCACAATCCTAATATAAGCACTCATCTAGAACCTTCAAAAAGGAAAAGGAGTGCCTAGGTACTACTGAATCAAGATCCACTAGCCAGTCAACCTGAAGGGCTAGAGTCAACAACATAGATTGTTCCTTTGGAAAAAAAGATGATGAAACCTAAGGATAGTGACATGGAAGAGTAGAGAGAGATTTTATATGGGACACCAAAAAGAGTTGCTATTGAATAAGATCAAGATACACCTGACTCTGAGAAGACATCTTCATCGGCATGGCGTGAGGAGACCACCCTTAAAGAGGTATAGATGGAGATTGAATATCTACTTGGTGAAGAGAGGGATGGTTCTGAAACAAATAAAGGACTGAATGGACATGACATTAGGACTACCTCTCAAGAGAAAGACATGGATGTTAAGATACTTGAAAAAGATCCCTTGAAGGGAAAGGAGTTAGTTGATGACTTTATTCTGATAACAAACAATCCTGATGCAACCACAAACCTTTGTGCCTAGTACCAAATAGGATTACCTAACAAGATATTATATATGTATTCTCATTTTGCTCAGGAGGATGAATCTAAATAAATCTAATGTGAAATGTCATTCTTCTTCTATATATATCTAAGAATGCCAATTTGAGATGCCCTCTAATAGTCTTTTACTGGATCTACAATCAATGGTGTTATCCAATACTCTTTGGGTAAATCCTCATCAGTTTACCTATATACAAGCTAGTGCAACACTCTTGAAGATGGGATTTGAGGTCATAAGGTAAAAATCCTTCACAGAGTCTGATGCATGATGGGTCAAGAAGAAATATACCAAGATGGTGGTGTTATATAATAAAGAGGTCATCGCCAAAACAAAGTTGGAGGAAGAGTTGGCTGATTTGAATTGTCGATTAGAGGTGGAAACAATTGCCAAGGTTAAAATTTTAAACATCTATAAGGAAATATTAATCCAAGACCCAAGGCTAGTGGACAGAGTCCCCCTATCTATTGAGGCAATAGACAAACTAGAAATACTAATAGAGCTACTTTTAAAATGATGCAAAGAGCAACTTGTCCCCCAAGATGAGAAACTATGGGCAACAGAGCAGTTTGAAAAATTTATGGTGTGAAATCAAGCCTTGTATAGAGTTAAAAATGTCATTCCCATTTTAGATGGGGTTTTGAGAAGCTAGCATATCCCATTAATATTTTATAAGATCAACTTCAAGTGGAAGAGCTTCAATGAGAAAAGTTGGCTAATAAAGCCTTAATAATATAAGATCATTTGAAGTGAACCAAAGAATTTAAGGATGTGGAGGCCACAGAGGGAACAATAATCATGTGCAGATAGGAAATAAATTCAAACTTTGTGTCACTCTGAGGATAGTTGGTTGCCAAGGTCACCACGCTTGAAGACATTCATAAGGATGCTTTCACATCCCTTGAATATTTAGTAAATAAAGCAATCAAGTATCTCGACCAACCCGAGGAGACCAAGAAGCTAAAAGTAATAATTGAATAAATAATGACAAAGTTGTTAAATACCTTATCACATTGGGAAGGTGTCAAGAATTAGATCAACCAGGTTTGACCTAAGTTTTTGGTGGAGCTTGAAACTGGTGATTAGTCTAGGATAGACTAATCATGTAGTGTAGGCTGATGTTAGACCCTAAATTTTAGATAAGTCCTTTATCTAAATAAGCATGACACAAAATAAGCATGATGCATAAGAAGCATGGTACAGAAAGAGCATGGTACAGAAGAGTCACAGTACAATAAATCATGGACAGAAAATCCATGGTGTGGGAAGGACTCAGTCAGAGAAAATATGCATAATAAATGGATAACCCAAGAATGAAGGACTCAGAAGACTAGAAAAAGACTTGGGGAGCACAAGAGAAGTGGGAGAGGGTTAGGGAGTGATTTGAAGGTATACAAAAGACTAATTCAAGCACAAATATATCGCTAGACCATGGGAATATAGGTGATCAATGATAATGATCTATCACTAAAGAGAGAATAAAGGGGCACAAAGGCTTGGGTCCTTAAGAAAATAATGTAATTGGCCAACATGACTCAAATCCATTGATGATCATTGGTGAGTCAATATGTGTGATTATTATTGTAACTACTTGGTCAAGGAAAACCAAGTATAAATACATTTGGATAGAACTTTGTGATGTTGTTTATTATTATTTCATTGATGTGATCAAGGATACTATTGTGATATTATTATTATTATTATACTTGATAGGAGAGTTATATGACTGAGTTATGTTGTGCAGTTGTTTATGTAACCTATGAGTCTCTTTTCAATATGATGAATTGAACTTATGTTATTTGAATGTTATTGTTGTGATTATGGAAGCAATGGTGTTGGTTATATTATATGTTAATGTTCAATTAATTGAGTTTAGGTCCATAATTGCTATGTATTTATTTTTCTGGTTAATCATTAATTAAATTAGATGCATTCAAGTAACATTATATGTTAATATACCTTTGTATGATAAAATTTGTTAGGTTGTGAAGCTAAAAGCTTCACTGTATGCAAACATGGAGGAGTTGCTAAGTGTCACAGTCACTGGAGTTGGTCATGCCAACCGATGTCGGTCAAGGGTGAACAGATGGGCAACCAACATCGACAGGAGTCGGCCAACATTAGTCATTTCCAGATAGACAGAGACCGACATCGGTCGCCTGTGCGGTTCCAGAACTGCTCGTTGCATGAACAGTTAGTTTATTGAACCGATTGTTTACATGTAAAAGGCTATTTTTGGTCTTGAGTTGCGAGTCTAATTATTATAAATTAGAAGTCTAAGTTATTATTTAGTATGGGATCTATTTATAGACTCATTGGCATGTATTGTAATTAAGGATTAAGGCAAGGTAGATCCTTCCAATTGTAAGAACAGGTGATCTGCAGGTTGTTGCAAGATCAAGAAGTTCTACATGGTAAGTAAGATCATTTGAGTTGCAGGTTGTTGCAGGTTCATGTGAGATCTACTTGAAGTACTTTTGAGTGCTTGGTACTGGCAGTGTTATTACTGACTGGTTGGAGGTGAACACCAAGTCTGTGTTTGAGTTGTGTGTTGGGACCATTTTTGGTAGGAGAGTGAACTCTTGAGAAAAAGAGATCTGTACATCTGAGAGGTGTGGAAGATTGTGGCATCTTCATTATATTTCCTTCTGGCATGAGTATTAATACAAGAACTTTTAGGATCCTACTCTCTCCAATAAGAGTATATATGATTACCTTTGTATTAGCAACTAAACACGAAATTTAACCAAAATGAATAAGTAACTAGAAATATGAAACAACACAAGATATGAGAGATAATACACAATCTTGTATTAATAATCACTCAAAAGAAAATACAATATAGAAGATGCCACACTTCTTCTTCCCACACCTCTAGAGCTCCCACACTTCTAGGGTTCACTTGTAATTCTCCTTCAATAGTTCACTCTGTTGGGGATCAACCAACAATTTGATTACACTTATGAAAGCAATAAACCGTGAAATTAAATCAGATAGATAAGTAACTAGAATGATAAATAGCAAAGAACAAGAGATACAAGAAACCACCCTAAAAACTTGTATTAAACTCTTTACAGAAGGAATAAAATTGAAGAAACTTCTTTTCTTCCACACCTCTCTCAGATGTACAGATCTCTCTCTAGATCTCTTTCCCTCAAGAGCTCTCTCTCTCAAGTACAATCACAATTCACACCTTGAATTGTCTATCTTACAATATCTTGTACTGTTCTTGACCAATTCTACAATTGTGTCTAATAAGCTATGAATATTTAATCCTATATATAAAATTAGGAAACTTGAGCATGCATTTACAACCAACAGTTAAGCCTCTTGAATAAGGGCTCTAAAAATAGTCTTACTAATAATAGAGACATAGACTTAAGACTATGACTTAATCTCATCATGCAAACACTCAGTTTTGTCCACAGAAATAACTCTCTAGACGCACAGGTAACCGACGTCGGTTTCTGCCTACTTGCCTTTGACCGACGTCGGTAGATCCCTGTTGATGCCGGCATCTCTTCAACTGCTCCTGACCGACGTTGGTCACTCCTGACCGATGCCAGTGACTGTGTAAACCTGCAACTATTAAAATGTGCTCCTTGGTGAATCTTTTATGCTCCACACCTTAACAATCTCCCACTTGGAGATAAACAACTACACCAGTACCTGTACAGCAACATCTTCTAACACCTCCATCTTCAACTCAATCATGAAGACCAACAGAAGTTGAATGAAGATTCAACTTCTCCTTTATAACCAGCTTGGTTAACATATCCATAAGATTCTTATCTGTATGGATCTTCTCCAGCTTCAACTCACCATCCTCCAATACCTATCTTATGAAGTGGTACCTAAGCTGTATATACTTTGTTCTTGAATGAAAGGCTGAATTTTTAGCCAAATGAATTGCACTCTAACTATCATTGTATAATCTGCAACTCTTTTGCTCCTTTCCAAGCTCTTTCATGAATCATGTCACCCATATCATCTCTTTGCTAGCCTCTGTGACTGCAATATACTCTGCTTCTATAGTTGACAAGGCAACAACCTTCTGCAACTTTGATATCCAGCTAACCGTCGTTCCACCAATAGTGAAAACATATCTTGTGGTGTTTCTTCTGCCATCTAAATCACCTGCCATATCTGAATCTACATAGCCATGTAGAGAAGTATTTGAACCTCCATAGCACAAGTGCCTACTGCTGGTCCCTCTCAGATATCTAAGGATCCACTGAACTGCTTTCCAGTGTTCCTTTCCTGGATTGGCCATATACTTACTTACAACTCCCACTTCTTGGGCAATATCCGTTCTAGTACAAACCATTGCATACATTAAACTCCCTACTGCAGAAGAATATGGAACTCTAATCATGTACTCTACCTCATCATATGAATTAGGACATTGTTCTTTACTCAACTTAAAATGTCCAGCCAAAGGTGTGCTTACCGGTTTTGCATCCTGCATATTGAACCATTTCAACACCTTGTTCACATAATCCTCTTGAGACAAAATCAACCTATGATTTTTCCTGTCTCTCTTAATGCTCATGCCAAGGATTTTCTTTGTTGCTCCCAAATCCTTCATGGCAAATGTGTGAGCTAATTTCACCTTAAGCTTAGAGATATCTTGCATGTGTGATCCTGCAACCAGCATATCATCTACATACAAAAATAAGATAATATATCTACCATTATCCAATCTCTTAAAATACACACAATGGTCAGATTGACACCTACTGTAGCCATGCTCAGTCATAAACCTGTCAAATCTCAAATACCACTGTCTAGGAGCTTGCTTGAGGCCATACAAGCTTTTCTTCAATCTGCACACTAACTTCTCCTTACCTTTGACCTCAAATCCTTTCGGCTGTTCCATATATATTTCCTCATCCAAATCTCCATGAAGATACGTTGTCTTAACATCAAGATGCTCCAGATGCAAATCCTCAATAGCAACTAAAGATAGTACAGTCTGTATAGAAGTCATTTTAACAACAGGAGAAAAAATCTCACCAAAATCAATACCTGGCTTTTGTGCAAATCCTTTCACTACCAACCTGGCCTTATATCTCATCTATCCATTCTCACCTTCCTTCAACCTGTAGGTCCATCTGTTCTTCAGTGTCTTCTTACCAGCTGGCAACTCAACCAAATCCCATGTTTGGTTCTCTCTTAAGGACTCTATTTCCTCAACCATGCCACGCTCCCACTGATTCTTGGATTCCACCTGTATTGCTTCTTCAAAACTCTCTGGTTCTCCACCATCAGTTAGCAATAAATAGAATAATGAAGGGGAATATCGAATTGGAGGTTTACTTACCCTTTTTGACCTCCTGATGGGCGTCTGAGACTCGTTCACAACACGTTGTCCACCCAAATTCTCTAACAGTGACCGACCTCAGTCATCTCCAGCCTGTTACTGGCCGACATCAGTTCTTCCTGACCGACGTCGGTGCCTGTCTTACCGACGTCGGTCTCTGTATGACCGACATCGATTTCTGTTCTGTCAATGTTGGTTCCTGCCTTGCCGACATCAATCTCTGTGTTTTTCTACAAGTGATTATTTCTTTTTCTTGTGAGCTTATTTTGGACCGTCACCTCGTCCAATTCTCCATTGCTCTGTCCAAATTGGTTCAGCTTCTTCAGCTGATCACTATACATCACTTTTTCATTGAAAACAACATCACGGCTCTTAGTTATCTTGTTAGTTCCTAGATTCCAAAATTTGAAACCAAAATCATCTGAGCCATAGCCAATAAGCGTGCACCTCATAGACTTAGCATCCAGCTTCTTTCTATTTTTCTTATCAACGTGCACAAAGGCTTCACAACCAAAAACTTTGAGATATAAGAGATCTACCTTTTTACCTGTCCATGCCTCTTCTGGAATACCACCATCCAGAGCTGTAGAGGGTCCTTTATTAATCAGGTACACTACAGTATCAATAGCTTCTGCCCAAAACTCTAAGGGTAAACCGGCATGCAATCTCATACACCTTGCACGCTCCATGATTGTTCTGTTCATCCTTTCAGCAACTCCATTCTGCTGAGGTGTCCTTAGAACCATACTTTGCCTACGGATTCTATGCATATAACAATACCAGTTGAACTTATAGTTGCAGAACTCACCACCATTGTCAGATCTTAGGCACTTCAATTTTTTGCCTATTTCATTCTCAACCATAGCTTTTCAAATCTTAAAATTTTCAAATACATCAGATTTCTTCTTAATACAATAGATCCATACCTTTCTTGTAGCATCATCTATGAATGAAACATAGTACTGTGATCCTCCAATAGAAGCAACTTGAGCCGGTCCCCACACATCTGTGTGAACAAGCTGCAACTTATGCTTCTTCTTTGTTGACGCAGTCTTAAGAAAACTTACCCTCTTCTATTTTCCAAACACACAATGCTCACAAAATTCCAGATCTATGCTTTTCAAATCTGAAAGCTTACCTCTTGACTTAAGAATAGACATCCCCTTCTCACTCATGTGCCCAAGCCTTGAGTGCCACAACTTTGCATCCACATCTGAAGTAGATAATACAGAAGAAAAATTGTTAGTAACATAATTACATAAATAGAGAGTACCTACTCTCTTACCTCTGGCCATTACAAGTGCACCCTTGGTCACCTTCCAAGATTCAGCTGTGAGAGTTACTGTACAACCCTCATCCCCTAACTTTCCTGTAGAAATCAAATTCCTCTTCAAGCTGGGAACATGCATAACATCTCTCAACACCCATGTGTTGCCATTCTACATTTTCAGCTGCACTTTACCTTTGCCAATAATTTTAGAAGGCTCATCATCCCCTAAGTACACTATTCCAAAATCTCCATGGACATAGTCACTAAAATATTCTCTATTAGGGGTAGCATGAAAAGATGCACCAGAATCTAAAACCCAAGATTCTATATTATGATGCAAAGAGAATATTAAAGCATCTTGTGCAATACCTACAACCTTTGCTTCTTCTTTTCCTTTGTGCTGATTGTCCTCCTTAGGCTTTGACCAACAATCTCTGCTTATGTGCCCCATCTTTCCACAATTCTAGCATTGTGGCTTCCTGCCATTTCTGGATTTGGATCTACCTCTCACCTTTGACTTAGACCTTGATCTCCTCTTGCTCTTCTCTTTTTGCCTTCCTCTGCTCTCAAAACTTAAAGCGTTCCCTGATGTTTTCTCTGTGCTTTTCCTGTGAATTTCTTCATTCAAAATTACACTAACAACATCCTCTATTTTAAAGATATTTGAAGCAGATGCAGTATTACTAACTGCCATTACCAAGCTATGCCAGCTTTTAGGCAAAGAACATAATATTACAAGGGCTTTAATTTCATCATCAACCACTATTTTGACTGAACTTAATTGATTAACAATTCCATGGAAATCATTTAGATGATTAGATACAGATCCACCTTCTTGCATATGCAAATTAAATAACTGCTTCATAAGATATACCTAATTTGAAGCTGAGGGTTTTTCATATAAATTTGCTAAAGTAGTCATCAAATCTATCGTTGTCTTTGCCTATGATAAATTAGATATCACAGTAGATGCCAGACTCAGTCTTATAGACCCTAGAGCCTTTCTATCAAGAACTTCCCATTCTTCATCATCCATGTCTTTGGGCTTCTTTGCAATCCCACCTAACGATAAGTATATATCTTTCTGATACAGATAATCCTTTATCTGCATTCTCTAATGTTGATAATTCTTGCCATTAAACTTCTCCATTCTTAGTTTACTTTCTTCTGCCATTGCTTCTCCCACTCAAACAGAAATCCCTACAGAAACCCCTGTGAGTAACTTGTAATCAATACACACCAACCAGATCTGAAACACCTATTAGTCAACCTGAGCTCTGATACCACTTGTTGGGGATCAACCAACAATTTGATTACACTTATGAAAGCAATAAACTACAAAATTAAATCAAAAAGATAAGTAACTAGAATGATAAATAGCAAAGAACAAGAGATACAAGAAACCACCCTAAAAACTTGTATTAAACTCTTTACAGAAGGAATACAATTGAAGAAACTTTTTTTTTCTACACCTCTCTCAGATGTACAGATCTCTCTCTAGATCTCTTTCCCTCAAGAGCTCTCTCTCTCAAGTACAATCACAATTCACACCTTGAATTGTTTATCTTACAATATCTTGTACTGTTCTTGACCAATTCTACAATTGTGTCCAATAAGCTATGAAGATTTAATCCTATATATAAAATTAGGAAACTTGAGCATGCATTTACAATCAACAGTTAAGCCTCTTAAACAAGGGATCTAAAAATAGTCTTACTAATAATAGAGGCGTGGACTTAAGACTATGACTTAATCTCATCATGCAAACACTCAGTTCTATCTATGGAAATAGCTCTCTAGACGCACAGGTAATCGACACCAGTTCCTGCCTGCTTGCCTTTGACCGATGTCGGCTGATCCCTGCCGACGCTGACATCTCTTCAACTGCTCATGACTGACGTTGGTCGCTCCTGACTGATGTTGATGACTGTGTAAACCTGCAACTATTAAAATGTGCTCCTTGGTGAAGCTTTTAGGCTCCACACCTTAACACACTCTCTCAATCACGGTCACAACAATCAACTCCAATACAAAGTTGTTTTTCACCTCCACCAGTCAGTAACAATGCTGCCAGTACACCAAGTATGCAACCATACTCCAAGTAGATCTTCCCTTCTCTTGTTGTCACCTGTAAATCAATAGACCTTACTTACCATGTAGATATCTCTACACCCTGAAGAACCCTTGTCCTTGCCTCACTAAGTCCTCATGATTCTTCAACTAGTACCCAGGTGGATCTCCTAGTAGAACTTGCACAACCTAAAACTCTCCCTGATCATACACACTTAGCACTCCTTTGGAATTAGGAGGAGCTAATCTTGCTCTCTCTTCAAGTACAATGGCTTTCTAGCACACCTTTACAATACAGCCCATGAGTCTATTATATAGATCTCATGCATACAATAATTAGACTTTCTTAATTACAATAATTAGACACGCAACTCAAGACTATAATTAGCCTTTAACATGCAAACACTTAGTTTGTTAACAAACTATTCATCAACTCACAATTTTGGAACTGCACAGGTGACTGACGTCAGTCCCTATCTGCCTGGAGGTGACCGATGTCAGCTGATCTTAACCGATGTCGATAGCTTCTTGTCTCTCCCCTGACCGACATCGGTTGGCCTGACCAACACTAGTGTCTGTGACACTTCAGCAACTCCTATTCACATTATGGTGAAGCTTTTAACTCCACAACCTAACAATCTCTCACTTAGAGATAAACAATTGCACATATACCTGTACTTGTACCTTCATCTAATTCATTTTATAGCTTGTATCCCTCTTCAAGATCAATCTTGAAGACCACCCACCACACAACTTGTGGTGCACTTCCTGTCATCCAATTAACCTGCCACATCTAAACCTACAAACCCATGTAGTGAAGTCCTTGACCCTACATAACATGAATCCCTGCTGCTGGTCCCTCTTAGATACCTGAGAATCCACCTTCCTTGAATTGGCTCCAAACTCTCTGACAACTCCCACTGCTTGGAAAAACTCAGGCCTACAGTAGACTTTATGTGATTTCAAACACTGTTCTAAGATCAGCTTGAACTGTCCAGCCCTTGGTGTGCTTACCAGTTTTGCATCCTGCGTATTGAACTCCGCCAACACTTTCTTCACATCAGCTCCCACTGGAGACAAAATCAACCTATGATCTTCCATGTCTCTTATGCCAAAGAATTTTTTTGCTCCCAAATTCTTTATGACATACCTCTGAACTAACTTTAGCTTAGAAACTCCCTGCCTGTGTAACCCTACAACAAGCAACCACACCACATACAGTAATAGGATAATGTTGCAATCATCATCCACCTGGTAAATAAAACATAATGATTACACTGACATTGACTAAAGCCCTGCTTTGTCATCCACTTGTCAAAACCTATACCACTGTCATGTAGCTTCCTCAAAAAAATATACCTTGGCCTTTCATCTCACGTGTCCATCCACTCTCTTCTCTAACCTGGGAATCCATTCCTCATCCATGCCAAGCTCCCACTATTTCTAGATTCTACCTGTATTGCCTCTTCACATCTTCTTGGTTCTTAACCATCAGTAAGTAACAAATAAAGAAGGTGAATAATGAATATGAGGTTCACATACCCTTTCAGTCCTCTATATGGGCATTTAAGACTCCTTGACAGCTTGTTGTTTGCCCAACATCCATTCTAGTGACTGATCTCAGCCATCTCCCAATCTACACACGACCGACGTTAGTTCCCTGCGACTGACCCTATCTACTGATGTCAGTTCTCTGACTGACGCCAATGTACCTTTTACTGATGTCGGTTCTTGCTACTTGACACCACTGACTCTGTTGATCTACACATGACTGACGTTGATGCCTATTTATTCGATGTCAGTTCTTCCTAACGGATGCTGGTAACTGTGTTTTCCTATGAGTGATGAATTTTTACCTGTGAGTTCCTTTTGAGTCAAAACCCTGTTCAAATTAACACAACCCTACTCAGAATAATTTAGTCTCCTCAGCTAATCTTTGTCCGTCATCTCCTCCATAAACACCAAGGCTTTCCAGTTCTTAATTTTGTCAAAAACATCTGTCTTTCACTTAAGAATATACATTTCCTTCTTACACATGTGACCAAGCCTACAAAGCCACATCTTTGCAACAGAAGGTGAATCAGTAATATAAGTAGATAGATAAAGGATACCTACTTTCTTATCACCATCTAATTCAAGTGCATCCACTGTGAGAGTTACTATGCATCTCTCATCACCTAACTTTTTTGAAAAAAATAGACTCATCTCCAAGACTGGAACTTGCATGACCTTCTTTAACACCTTTGTGTTACCCGTCTACAATTTTAGCTTCACTTCTCCTTTGCCAGCCATTTGACAAGGCTCACCAGCTCCTAAATAAATCTCTCCAAAGTCTCCGTGGACATACCCATGAAAAGATGCTCTATTTCGGGCTGCATTAAAAGAGGCAATAGAATCTATAGACCAAGATTCTACTTTATCCAGAGCAACCTGTGCAATAACACCTGCAACATCTGCTTCTACACACTAATCTTCTATCGACCAACAATCTTCCTTTACCTGCTCTTTCTTTTCATCAATTAGACCATTTGTGCTATTTAATTTCTCTATTCATAGCTTATTTTCTTCTGCTATTGCTATACTCCAACTCAATCTGAAACCCTTGAGAGTGAATTGTAATCAACAAACACTAACCAAATCTGAACCACCTGTTAGTCAACCCAACCAAAAGCTCTGATACCAGCTGTCAGGATCCTACTCTCCCCAATAAGAGTATATATGATTACCTTTGTATTAGCAACTAAACACAGAATTTAACCAGAATGAATAAGTAACTAGAAATATGAAACAACACAGGATATGAGAGACAATACACAATCTTGTATTAATAATCACTCAAAAGAAAATACAATAAAAAAGATGCCACACTTCTTCTTCCCACACCTCTAGAGCTCCCACACTTCTAGGGTTCACCTATAATTCTCCTTCAATAGTTCACTCTCTCAATCATGGTCACAACAATCAACTCTAATACAGAGTTGTTGTTCACCTCCACCAGTCAGTAACAACACTGCCAGTACACCAAATACACAATCATACTCCAAGTAAATCTTCCCTTCTCTTGTTGCCACCTGCAAATCAATAGACCTTACTTACCATGTAGATATCTCTACACCCTGAAGAACCCTTGTCCTTGCCTCACCAAGTCCTCATGATTCTTCAACCAGTACTCTGATAGATATCCTAGTAGAACTTGCACAACTTGTAACTCTCCCTGATCATACACACTCAGCACCCCTTTGGAACTAGGAGGAGCTACTCTTGCTCTCTCTTCAAGCACAATGGCTTTCTAGCACACCTTTATAATACAGCCCATGAGTCTATTATATAGATCTCATGCATACAATAATTAGACTTTCTTAATTACAATAATTAGACACGCAATTCAAGACTATAATTAGTTTTTAACATGCAAACACTCGATTTGTTAACAAATTGTTCATCAACTCATAGTTTTGGAACCGCATAGGCGACTGATGTCAATCTCTGTCTACCTGGAGGTGACCGACGTCAGTCGATCCTAACCGATGTCGACAGCATCTTGTCTCTCTCCTGACCGACGTCGGTTGGCCTGACCGACGTCGGTGTCTATGACACTTCAACAACTCCTTTCGTTCACATTCTGATGAAGCTTTTAACTCCACAACCTAACATTGTGTATTATCTCTCATATTCTGTGTTATTTGTGAATTCTAGTTACTTGTGCATTCTGGTTAAATTTCATGTTTAGTTGCTAATACAAGGTAATCATATTGTGCTCTTATTGAGGAGCAAGATCCTGAAAAGTTAGAATCAGAGCCAGGTTTGTGGTTCTTAGTTTCCAGTCCCTAACAAGTAGTATCAAAGATTTTAGTCATGTTACTAACAGGTTGTATCAAATCCAGTTAGTGTTTGTTGATTATAGGTCACTCACAGGGGTTTTTGTTTGAGTGAGAGTATAACAATGGTAGAAGAAAGTAAGCTATGAATGGAGAAGTTTAATGGCAAGAACTATTAATTATGGAGGATGCAGATAGAGGAGTATCTATATTAGAAAGATTTATACTTACCGTTGGGTAGGGTTGCATGCAAGCCCACGGATATGAAGGATGAAGAATGGGAGGTTCTTGATCGGAAGGCTATGGGATCTATAAAGTTGAGTCTTGCATCGTCTGTGATTTCCAACTTATCACAGGCTAAGACAATGGTAGAGTTGATGGAATCTTTGGCAAATTTATATGAAAAACCCTCAGCTTCGAATAAGGTATTTCTTATGAAGCAATTATTTAATTTACAAATGTTGGAAGGTGGATTATACATAGTCATCTTAGTGATTTCCATGGTTTGATAAACTAGTTAAATTCAGTCAATATTGTTTTTGATGATAAAATTAAGGATCTCTTAATCTTATGCTCATTACCTGAAAGTTGGGAGAGTTTGGTAATGGCAGTTAGTAATATTGCGTCTGATACTAAAATCTTAAAAGTGGATGATGTTGTGAGTGTAATCTTGAATGAAGAAATTCGTAGGAAAAGCACAGGTGAATCATCAAGGAATGCTTTGAGTGTTGAAAGCAGGGGAAGGTAAAGAGAGAAGATCAAGCATGGGAGATCAAGGTCAAAGATAGGCAAGAGATCCAAGTCCAGGTATGGCAGAATAACCTACTGTAAATGTGAAAAGCAAGGGCATGTAAAGAGAGATTGTTGGTTAGTTGAAGATCATCAAGAAGGAACTAAAGAAGCAGATGTTGCAGATGTTGCAGGTATTATTGTAGGTATTGTTACACAAGATGCTCTGGTATGTTCCTTGGATAAAATAGAATCTTGAGTTTTAGATTCTAGTGCCTCTTTCTATGCATCCCCAAATAGAAATTTTTTTCATGAGTATGTCCAGGGAGACTTTGAAGAAATTTATTTAGGGGATGGTAAGCCTTGTCAAATGGTTGGCAAAGGGAAAGTGAAGTTGAAATTGTAAATGGGCAACACATGGGTGTTGAAGGAGGTCATGCATGTCACAGTCCTGAAGCAAAATTTGATATCCATTGGAAAGTTGGGTGATGAGGGTTGCATAGTAACTCTCACAGTGGACTCTTGGAAAGTTTCCAAGGGTGCACTTGTTATAGCAAGAGGTAATAAAGTAGGTACGCTTTATCTATCTACTTATATTATTGATTCTCCTTCTGGTTTATCTACTTCAGCTGTAGATTCAAAGATGTGGCTTAATAGGCTTGGTCACATGAATATGAAGGGGATGCATATTCTTGAGTCAAAGGGTATGCTTTTGGATTTGAAAAGCATGGATTGAGATTTCTATAAGCAAAGGAAGAAAGTGACGTTTCTTGAGAAATCTGATGTTCGTGACAAGAACAAGAAAGTCTTGGTTTTTAAGGAGAAGATGATAGACAGTGATCAGTGTAAGGGGCTGAAGAATTTTGAGCAGAGCAAGGTTGATATGGACAAGATTTTGATTCAAAAAGAGCTCACAGGTAAAAGTCATCGCTCACAAGTAAAACATAGAGACTGACGTCGATTAAAAAACTGACGTCGACTATGTGTAGCCTGACGTCAGTGACTCCAGACAAATAAACACCAACGTCGGTCAGGGGAACTGATGTCGACGATGAGGCAATCGCATGGAATCGACGTCAGTCGGGTGCAGACTGAGATGTGATCGGCATCGATCACTGAGATAGATTTTGGGTAGACAGCAAGCTATCAAGGAGTCTCAAACACCCACATGGAGGACTTAAAGGGTAAGTAAGCCTCAAATTTGTCATTTTTCTTCTTTACACTACTTATTTCTCATTGATCGTCAAGAACCAGGAAGTTATTAAAGAAGCAGAGCAGGTAGATCCAAGAAATAGTGGGAGCTTGGCATGGATGAAGGATGTGATTCCTTGGAGAAGAACCAAACAAGAGTTTTTTGGTGGAGTTACCAGCTGGAAGAAAGCATTGAGAGATGAATGGATGTTCAGGATAAAGAAGAGCAGGAATGGACACGTGAGACAGAAGGCCAGGGTATATGGTCTTGAGTAAGCTGTAGGACAATGGAGGTTTAACCATTGTGTTTCTCTTTACTAGGTTGGATAATATTAGCTACATTATCTTGTTACTGTATTGTGTGCTTGTTGCAAGTTTACACATATATGGAGTTGCTGAACTAAAGGTAAAGTTAGTTCAGAGCTGTGTCATGAAGAATCTGGGAGCAGCAAGATTCTTTGGCATGAGTGTGTTCTAGGGACATGGAAGGTCACAGGTTGATTTTGTCTCTAGATGATTGTGTGAAACTAGTTAACACGCTGATGTTTGGATAGTTCTATGGACAGTGTCCTGATTCACATAATGAGGTTGAGTACATGTGTACTAAACCTGAGATTTCCCAAGTAGTGGGAGTTGTCATCAAGTTTGGAGCCAATCTAGAAAAGAAGCACTGGAGGGTAGTTTAGTGGATTATCAGGTATCTGAGAGGGACCAGCAGCAGGTGCACATGCTATGTAGGGTCAAGTTATTTTCTACATGTTTTTGTAGATGGAGATGTGGCAGGTGATTTGGATGACAGGAGGTGCACCACAGAATTTGTGGTGGTTGGTCTTCAAGAGTGATCTTGAAGAGGGATACAAAGCTAGGAAACAAACTAGATGATGTATAGGTACAAGTACAGGTGCAGCTATTTATCTCCAAGTGGGAGATTGTTAGGTTGTGGAGCTAAAAGCTTCACTGTATGTAGACATGGAGGAGTTGCTGAGTGTCACAGCCACCAGCATCAGTCATGTCAACTGATGTCGGTCAGGGGTGAACAGATGGGCAATCAACATCAGCAGGTGTTGGTCGACGTCGGTCATCTCTAGGCAGACAAGGACCGATGTCGGTCGCATGTGCAGTTCCAAAACTGCTCGTTGCATGAACAGTTAGTTTGTTAAACCAATTATTTGCATGTAAAAAGCTATTTTTGGTCTTGAGTTGCGAGTCTAATTATTGTAAATTAGAAGTCTAAGTTATTGTTTAGTATGGGATCTATTTATAGACTCATTGGCATGTATTGTAATTAAGGATTAAGGAAAGGTAGATCCTTTCAATTGTAAGAACAGGTGATCTGTAGGTTGTTGCAAGATCAAGGAGAAGTTCTACATGGTAAGTAAGATCATTTGAATTGCAGATTGTTGCAAGTTCATGGGAGATCTACTTGAAGTACTTTTGAGTGCTTGGAACTGGCAGTGTTATTATTGACTAGTTGGAAGTGAACACCAACTCTGTGTTTGAGTTGTGTGTTGGGACCGTTTTTGGTAGGAGAGTGAACTCTTGAGGGAAAGAGATCTGTACATTTGAGAGGTGTGGAAGATTGTGGCATCTTCATTGTATTTCCTTTTGGCATGAGTATTAATACAAGATTGTGTATTATCTCTCATATTCTGTGTTATTTGTGAATTCTAGTTACTTGTGCATTCTGATTAAATTATGTGTTTAGTTGCTAATACAAGGTAATCATATTGTGCTCTTATTGAGGAGCAAGATCCTAACAAGTTGGAATCAGAGCTATTTGTTGTTCTAGATTTCTATCCCTCACAAAATCAATAGGTTTAAGACCCTCATTATGTGCTTCAGTTGAGCATGCAAGAACTCATTCTTTCATGAAATTCTAGTATGCTAGCATATTGGGTTTTACTCATTTCGATGTGTGCCTAAGTAAAGTTATGCCTAGATAGAGAAAACAATCCCAATAGATATGTGTGGATAACTTGTGGCATACATACCTTTCATGTTATCTTATCACATTTATCTATATTCTTAGTAAGGTCAACCTAGGTAATAACCATGGATAAGTAGAGTATATATAGGTGTTATTGGTTAGTCTTTGATGATAATATTTTGAATTTTGTTCTTATTGCATTATTGTGGAGGTTGCTTCCTTGAAGTGACTTAGTCATATTTATCATGTATTTTGCTCTTCCATCAATTACTATTTTGGATATGCTTATTTTGCTCTTAATTCTGTGATATATTTAATTTTTGAGAAACTTCTAAGTAATTTCTCAACATTCCTACATGCACATCCAAAATATCGATAACTTTAGCTTTTAATTCAATTCCCATGTGATCCTAATGCTCCATGGCTATTTAAACTTGTGGAAACATTCCCTATACATCCCCTAATGATTTATATTGTATTACTTGACTGTTTGGATTACTTTGATAAGTCAAAAATATGACTTATAACATATTCCTTTATTGCTCATATATCTCATGCAAAATAACTTCTTCTCCCATCACATTCATTTAAAGCTTCATAAATAAATCATCAAGATTTATGCACTTTTTACTCAAATTTATCTTTAATTTGGAATATCCCTTGATCTTCCTCTCTCTTTATATTATCTTGGGTTCTTGATACATGTGTCATCATATTACTATACGTTATAACATCTTCATTCACCTAAGATTAAACCTACTCCTACACGTGATGAAAATTTTCAAATATCCTCCTCACTTCTATAGCCTTCAAATGAAGCTTACTTGTCTCACATTTTAATCAATTTGCATGATCCTCAAATTATGACTTAAATTCCTTGAGCCTCTCTACTAGGAGTTATTATTAAATAGGTTGTTCTTGTGTTAGAACTCAAATTTTCTAAGGATGATTTCCAAATGACATTCTCACCCTCATATACCTATGCTTACTTATATAGATAAGGAATACATAGAGGGGACGTTAGTCTTGTGTTAGTCCAAGAAAAAAAATCAAATAAACACACTAAAATCCTAACACCTCTAGCCTAGACACTAGGGAGAGCATAGGTAACAAGTATCCATATGAAACACAACTAAAACATAAAATAAAAGCTTCTTTTACCTTCCTTAGAGCTATAAATGGATTGTATAAATGGCTTACTCGGATTGTGCATCAAGAAGTTTTTGGTAATTAAGCTTGCTTTGCTCCTTTTCTCCTTGACACCTTGGCTTTGATTGCTTGGCTTAATATTTTATCATGGTAACACTAATTAAAATTCATTTAGGTATTATAATACTACATCAAAATATCTTTTTGAAGATATTTGTGCATAATAAATTTTCACCAAAGTAGCCTAGAAATCAATAGGTATGGCCTTGTATTTATAGCCTTAAGAATTAACTCTCACCCAAGGTGAGTTAAGGTTGAGTTTAAACATGGAATGGGTTCAAAATAACCCTAGGTGAGTTGAGACTAACTCCAGTTGAGTTAATAGTTGTCATGAAATTATAATTTTTTAATTACTAGGTATGGCTCTCAAATTAGATATTTTCGAATGTTTTAGAAGAGCTTGACAAGTGATAAAGCCAATGATGAAAGACTTGATATTTTGAATTTTCATTTTTTGATATTAATTAATTATAAATGGATCATTCAACTAAGCATTTAACCTTTTTTAATTATATAATTCAATTATATTAGTGTTTTTGCTCTTTCAAGATTTGATCAAGTGCCCTACTTAATGGGTCCATAAGCCAAATTGATAGTTGTTATGCCACAAGGTGATAAGGGATGAATCCATGAGAGGTTATTATTGTGTACAAGCTATTATCCCAAATAGAGATGCCTCAACACAATTCTAAGAATTGATGAATGATACGTAACCAAAATTGGGACATTCAATGATTTCTAGACTTAATTTACAATGGTTGGTAGAAATCAGTTGAAAGTTAGTTGTGATCAGAATTGGGTGTCTATAGTTTACCCCTATTTGGTAAGGCATTGATGGATATATTTAGAGTAACATCTTCTCAAATAATTAAAAGGTATTGTATGCCTAATATTCTAATGATGATATATGAGCTATGGATGCCCCCTTGAGGGAGAGATTGACAAAAAAGGTCGGTGATCGGTTCCTTGAAAGAAGGAAAATAATGGGACCAAAAATTATAAATGGGGGTAGAAAAGACTGATTTGCCCATAGGCAGTTATAATCAGTGGCACAATGAGCTTCCTCAGTTGGGCAGATAAATAGGATGATTTTCCCAAAGGCAGTTATAATCATCAACATAGCAAGGTAAAAAGATAAAGATTTACCCAAAGGTGATTATAATCATTATCCAAATGATAAGGGTAACAAGAGAATGATTTGCGCAAAATAGGTTGTAATCATTAAAAGTAAAAAAATGATTTGTCCATAGATAGTTATAATCATTAGCAAGATAAAAACATGCCCCAGTTAAGTGGATATAGATAATGATTTGCCTGAAGGTGATTATAATCATTAGCATAATAAAAATTAGACCTCGTTAGGCAGAAGAATGATAATGATTTGCCTAAAGGTGGTTGTAATCATTATCACTATAGTTGGAATTAAAAAACATAATGATTTACCCAAAATTGATTAGAATCATTGATATTGTGGGTGAGATGATACATAATGATTTGCCCAAAGGTAGTTATAATCATCGACAAAATGATGGGAGTAATATGGTAAATTGGAATAAGAGGCTTACATATTAAATTCACACTCATAGAGTAAGAGTAGCTTGGTATAAAGTAGAAAGATAAATTTGGGAAACCTGCTAGTATGGAGATGCACATCCTAACTATCAAGGATTAAAATTATTTCATATTTTAATTACTATGTAGGTGGGAAATGATTTGGGTAGATCAAGAATTGGTCAGGTGCCAAAGAGAAGTATTGTGGCTTCATTGCTTGTAGGATTTCTTGAGTTGAGTTTTGATATAACACATGATGGTATACATCATGATATAAAACATCATGACAACATAGACATAATATGCATAAGGACTAACACGTAATCTAATAAACACTCAAAAATAATGCATCAATGATAAAAACCATGATGATAATGTTGACATGTGAATATGGATGGACTTAAGTATAATTCACAAGGAATCACCTAATAAACACATAAATATTAAGTCAAGTCACAACATTAAAAGAAAATAAATAGGCACACAAGCAAACAAAACATAACAAAATATCAAGAAACAAAAATAAAGATATAATGAAATAAAATAACTAGACCAAAAATAAAACAAACACAAAAATGATTAATCACAATGTTAGCACAAATAGAAGACAAAAACAAACAATGAAAAATTGCCCCTAGGCTATAAGAGACAACAAAACAAATAAATGAGATGGGGGAATAGAATAAAAGGAAGGGGTAGTCAAGGTGACTCCAAATGCACTAGGCAAGTGAATTTTGCCTACATAGTTCCATAGATGCAAGGTCCAACATAAAATTCAAGCTAAATTTAGTTCTCCCAAGAGATGGAATAGAATAAAATGATGGTAATAAAACATAATTATGTTAGAGAGGAATGTGGAAATGGTCTCACAAAATGGTGAGAGTATGAAATGAATCCTAGCAGTCATTAATGTATCAAAGTTGAATATATAATGCACATAATAAAAACTTGCAAAATGGTGAGAGCTTATGGCTTAGGGGACAACAAGGATGGAGAAACTAAAGGAAAAGTGGTTTTTTATGAATTAGTGAGGGTTCCCAGAATCTTGAAGGCAAAAAAGTGGTCAAAAAATGATTTTTGTGATTTTATAGGTCTTTCGCAAATGTTTTTGGAATTTTCCAAGCATCTCAACTTGATTGAGAATGATGAGATACTAAATGGTCCAACTTTCAAAATGGTAAGAGCGTTCAAACATGAAATTTCTCACAAAATGGTGAGATCATGGCAAAGGGTGACTGAGCTAGCCTCAACATGAATCGATTAATGCCTACATAGTCCCAAACTAGGACCTTGAGTCACTATAGTTCTGCCTTGGAGTGGAGGAATCCAACTAGGTAGCAACAAGTTTTCAAATTAGGCAAATGGCACAGTATGGCATAGGAATGGAAATGTGTGACTTCAAGGTATGATAAAGGTGTTATTCCTAATTTTCCCATAGGCAGTTACAATTAGGAAACAATGGCATAGGTCAATAATACTAATTTCCCCATAAGTGCTTATAATTAGTAGCATGATGTGAGACATTGGTTTGTCCAAAGGCAATTATTATCAAGAATAATCAGAATGAAATGAAATAAGAAATGAAGGATGCAAATGCTGAACCACTATCATATTGGTCTAAAATACTATCTCTATCTAGAATACTAAATCAACTACTGATACTTGATTTGAATCCTATCGCTAAAGGTGCCCGAAGAACCAATAAAATAGAACCAAGGTCGAAGGGTTGGGTAGGGAGAGTAAAAACAACTTTGGTTGATAGGAAATGTATGGTAGAATGGTATATGGTATGGTACAAAGAAGATCATCATATGGTACAACAAAAATGTGCTACATAGATAATACTTCAAATCTATCAAGAAAAGTAAGGCTTGAGGTGTATGATGATCATCGGCTCATGAAGTTCATCTTCATCTGGTGAAGTAAACCTATATACTCTAGAGCCATAATTTGAAACAATGTTGTATGGGCATCTGGTGTAGTAATCATGTATGCTCTATATCCATAATTTTCAATAGTGATATATGGTCCTATCTAATTGGGTTTGAACTTGCCTTTCTTATTTTTCTCAGTCATGGCATTCTTTTGGTTCTCTTTGAGAAGAAAATCCCCAAGCTCTAGCTCTCTATGTTTGACCCACTGATTATATTGGCCATGAAGTCAATTCTAGTGTGATTGAAGGTTGTTGACAATGGCCATGCATTTTTCATCAAATATCTCTAGCTCTTATAGGTGAGAAACTCGATATTCTTAATCATCTAGGACATGTTTTAGCAAGATACACAAAGAAGGTAACTCGACCTCAATGGGAAGGATGGCCTCAGTGCCATACACTAGGGAATATGGAGTGGCTCTTTTTGGGGTATAGTAATTAGTGTGGTATGCCCAAAGGGCATGAAATATTTGGAGGTGCCAATCGTGGCCAGCATTATTGACAATATTTTTAAGGATGTTGACAATGGTTTTGTTGGATGCTTCTGCTTGGCCATTACCTTATGGAAAAATATGTGGTAGAAAAATTTTGGGTGATATTGTACTTGAAAAATAGCATCTTGACATCCTTGTTTTTAAATGATCTACCATTATTAGATATAATGCCAAATGGCATACCATAACGACAAATAAAATGATTGATGATGAACTTAGAAATCCATTTTCCAATCTCGTGAGGGGTATAGCTTTAACCCACTTAGTAAAATATTTAGTAGCAGTAAGGATGTGTTTATGTCCATCAAATGAGGTTGGGTTAATCTTTCCAATGAAATCAAATCCCCATATTGCAAATGACCATATTTTAAGCATTGGTTTTAGTGTTTTGGCTAGGGCATGAATAAAATCGGTATAACATTGACATTTCTTTCACCTTTTGACATATGCAATTACATCTACATCCATAGTTGGCCAATAACAACCTATTAATATGAGAATTTTGGCTAGGATGGCCCTGCTGGAGTGGAATCCACATACTCCATCATGAACTTCCCATAAAGTTAATGTTGCTTCTACTGAATTTAAATAATGAAGTAGATTTTCATCAAAACTACAGTGGTAAAGGGTTGGTCCAAGTAAGGTATATCATGCAACTTGGTGGGTAAAGGCCTTTTGTTGTTCGTGTGATAGGTTGGGTGGCATGATATGGTCATGAAGGTAGGTAAAGAGGTTTGTATACCATATAGATTTGGGACCAACAACATCACAAATCATTGTGATGGTTGAAGGTTCATGAACAAGAGCTAAAAGATTTTTAATGAGTAATTGATATGTTGTGGCCTTGTTTATGTGGCAGAACAAAGAGCCAATGGTGTCCATGGCATCCATTATTTTGTTACTAGCCCTTGGTATATATTCAAACTGTATGTTGATGATCTATTATTTGAAATTGTCAATCATGGCCTTATATGGCACCATCTTGTCATCTTTGGTCTGAAAGTAGTCTATAACCTGATTGATGATTAATTGAAAATCACCATAAACCTTGAGATGTTGTATATTCCATTGTACTGATTGGTGAAGCCCTACAATGAGTGCTTCATATTCAGCCATGTTGTTAGTACAAGGAAATCTAATACAAAATGATTTAAGGATAATATCTCCCTATGGTGTAATAAATAATAGGCTTGCCCCCAATTCATGTGATGTGAATGATCCATCAAAATACAAATTTTAGTGTTACTCCTCAAGAGGTGTTTCAATGATGGTCATCATGGACTCATCTGGAAAATGAAAAGTGAGGGTTTGGTAACTGCAAGGGGATTTTTATCAAGTTTATTAGCAAGAACTTGTCCCCTTATAGCCTTTTAGTTGACGTATTTGATCTTAAACTTGCTTAGAAGCATGATCTATTTAGCCATGCGACATTGTAAAGCTATTTTAGATAGTAGATACTTGAGTGGATCTACTTTATAAATAACCATGGTCTTTTTGTTGAGCAAGTAATGTCACAACTTCTATGTTTTCAAGACCATAACTAAATAGGCTTTTTGTATGGGCGTACAGTTGTGTTCATATGCAACTACTGTACAGTTAAGATATTACATGGCATGTTCTTTTCCATGGCTATCATGTTGAAATAAAAGTGCCCCTAGGGCTTTGTCTGTCGTAGATAGGTATAGTAGGAATGGCTTTCCTAGCATTGGTGGTAGAAAAATAGGTGGATTGACAAGATATTCCTTAAGGTGTTGGAAGGCTTTTTGGCATTATTCATCCCAATGAAATGTAACACCCTTCTCTAGTAAGTGTGTAATTAGATTTAATTTGTTAGCCGACTAATAAATAAATCATTTAATAGATTGGATCTTGCCCTGTAAATTATAGAGCTGCTTCAAATTAGAAGGTGGTGACATTTTAGTAATGGTTTGTACTTTGGTAGGGTCAACTTCAATGCCTCTATGAGAGATGATGAAGTCAATTAATTTTCTTGAAGTAACACTAAAAATGCACTTCTTGGTATTGAGTCTAACCTTGTATTCATGAAACCTCTCAAATATTCATCTTAGTGCAAGTGGATGATCTTCATAGGTCTTTAACATACCAAATATATCTCAACATAGTCTTTAAAATGGCATGCATCATATCATGAAATATGATGGTCATGGCTCTTTGATATGTGGCCCAAATATTCTTAAGACCAAATGGCATACCCTGATAACAAAAGGTTCCCCATGGAGTGGTGAACATAGTTTTATGTTGGTCCTCTGGCGTGATCTAGATCTAGTTGTATCCTAAAAATCCATCCATAAGGGAAATCATTTCATACCCTATTATGGAGTCAACTATTATTTCAATGTTTGGTAGAGGAAATTAATCCTTAGGGTAGGCCTTGTTTATATCTCTAAAATCAATACATCTTTTGATTCCTTCTAGTTTTTTACTAACTGGCACAACATTTGAGATCCATTTCAAATAGTTGATCATTCGAATATATCTCACTTCTAAGATTTTTTCCAACTCTTTCTTTACTAATATAGCAATGTGAGGATGCATCTTTGCATATTTTTTATTTCACAGGTTTGGCATCAAGATGTACAACAAGATGATGTACAACCAAGGTAGGGTCCAAACCTGGCATGTCTGAGTAGGCCCAAGCAAAGATGTCAATAAATTCCCTCAAAATGGATGTAAAGATTTCACATTCCTCCTTAGTGAGGGACATGCCTAATTTGATCCATTTTGGGTCATTTGGAGTCTCAATGTTACTTTTGTAGTGTCTTCCACAAAAATATTCAATCCATATTCCAAAATGGTTGGTAATGATTTAAATTGGCCCACAATGACAAAGTCCTTTGTTTGGACTGGTTCTTCAAGTTCACCTAGACAAGATGAATCGAAACTCCTAATGGTAAGGATGGACATGTTACAAACATTGTTGGAAACTCTTGAATAATTTGATCAAAGGCATGTTTTTCTTTAGAACTAAACTCATATTTGAAACCAAGTCCATCATTTATGGTCCCTTGAGCTAGATTTGAGGAAAGTTGAACACCCCTATCTAATGGTGCCTAAAATAGGTTTTTACCAAAAGACTAGACTTTCTCTTTACTTTTACCATGGTACAAAATCACCTCAAAGAGACTTTCACTTTGGGACCTTAATGTTTTATTTGTTTATTTGTGGCTAAGGGTGTTCACTCATTCTGAAAAATACGCTATAAGATCCAGTTTGATAGAGAACCCTTGTTTGTGGTCTCCCAATAGAACATTGTCTCATAGGCCTAGAAAATTACAAAAGGCTTCATCATTCTCAAACTCATCAACATGCACTGTGGATTCTTGTTGGTCTTAGGCTATAAGTTGAGGGTAATAAAGAGGAAGTGGATTATTGCAAATAACTAGGTTAATGGTACAAATGACATGGGTGTCAAATAAATTAATAATGGCAAGGTATTTATAAATGTTGTGATCAGACTCTACTTCACTATTGACATCATCATCACTAGTCATTAGCATTGAAATAGGAATAAGATATGTGGGTTCACCCACAGGCAGTTTAAATCTAAGACCATAGGTTCCTTTGTACCGTGTTATAGAAATTAGCTCAAGAGTAGCTTGTTGATTTGGCTTGAGGCCTCCTCCTTCATAGGCTTGATTCTACATGATCCTATTAGGAATGGGGTGTTTGGAATTTTTATATAAAATGACCAACTTGACATTATATAACTAGGATTCATCCTTTACAAGTGGGTCCTCTTATTGGTCAGTGGCTAGTGTGAAAATGATAGAAGATGGACTATGGAGCTTGCCTTTTCCCTTTCATTTCCATTCCAGGAAAGGTGAATTGGTTTTAGGTCTTCCATAGGATTTGGGTTTCTATGGAATCTTGGCAATGTGAAAAGTGTCATGAGTTAAATATTCTCTTGGGCCATTAGCTGAGATGGTAAAATGGTTAAACATTTTAGGAGGTTGCATATGGGAAGATGAGTTAAGGTTATCTAGGTCTATGCAATTGGCCTCTGATAAATCGACAACTATTTCTTTACCTTTGTCCATTTTAGGAAGTGGATTTAGGCTAAAGCGGTATTTGTAACTTTTGTACTCGACCTCCAAATGTTTACAATGTTTAAAGGGATACAAATATTTATTGATGGTGACCTTCATTCTTGAGTGAGATAATTTATGAAACTGGTGCAATGTTGATGGGATAACATGAATTTCATGTATCCAAGGTCTACCCAAAAGAAAATTATATGACAAGTCAAGGTCTAACACATGTCAAAGTGTATCATGGGTCAAGGGCCTAATGATAATTGATAAGCTGATGGTGCCTTCTGATTCCCACTCTTCATAATCATAGGCCTTGATAGTGATCATTTATGGCTGTAGATCAGTTATTGTATATCATATATGCTTGATAATCTTCAAAGATAATATTTAGGCCTGATCCATTATCTATGAGGACACATTTCACTTTGTGTCATGTAATGACAACTTCAATAGATAACAAATTATTATGAAGAGGGCCAAGGGATGAAATATCATTTTGGTTATAGGTCAAATATTGGCCTAGGGCTAGATGCCCAACCAAAGCTTGGAATTTGTCTGGGCTTATGTTGTGGGGAACTTGAGATTAGCCAAGAAAATATTATCAATATGTTTTTGTGGATAGTAGACATACACAACAAATCAAAAATGGAAATTTGTGCAAGCATCTTCTAAATTTATTACACAATGTTGAATGTATTTTTCTTTACAATAGTATATGGCTTATTCTTAAATAGGATAGTGGGTTGGATGGGTTCGGTGGTAGGTAGCTGTGGGCCGAGAATGGTAATCTTTAAGCATCAAGTTATGATTGCATAATCAGGATTAGATATAGGATCGTTGTTGCTAGAGAGGGGTTAGATAAGATAAGTCTCAATTTATTATGCACTTGTATGTGGTCATGGGGCAATGATGATTTATAGGTATAATGTCCAAAAGTAGTAATCCCTACTTACTAGTGTACCTATATGAGGTCCCAAGTCAAGAAAAGATTATTGGTATAGGTGTATTGGTTGGAATCATTTAGAAATGGTCATGTTTTATTAGCACTTGGTCTTGGATTAATGGCGATGGTTGAAATGTGACCTCTCACAATATGACCTACAACATTGGTGTATTCATGTGCCACTACATGGTAAGTCTATTGGGTATTAGAATCATTTTGGCCTTGGTTCCTTCCATTCAATTGACATTGTTGTTGTTGTTGAAATTTTTATTATTGTTATAGCCTTTGTTATTGTTGTTTTTGGTTATTATTGTTATATTGTAAAAAAGATTTTTGGTATATACCCAGGTTTTGATTAGATGTAGATGCTCTATTATCCAATGTAATCTCTTTATTTTCTAACATATTTTAAATGAGGTGCTTAATTTGCACACAATGGTGTAGATTAAGCCCATGAACACGATGGTATTCATAGAACTCATTCTCTCTATACCAATCTAGATACGTAATTCCATCAGGATAGTGCTTTAAAATTGGCCAACTAATCATGTTAGTTGTGGTCAACTTGAGAAACATGACATCAATAGGTTCTCCAAAGTCACCAAAGAATCGATGAGTAGGCACATCTCTTTATAAAGGAGGGGTTTGCAAAAGTAGTGGTTACTACATTTGTTGAGCTCATCTAGGCTATTATGAAGGTCACGCTTGTTGAATGGGTTGTTGATGAGGAGTAAGTTATAGTTGCATTACAGTTTGAGTAGATAGTGTTTGCACCATTTAGACATGATGCAATTTAATTAATCTATTTCCAACAACATTCTTATTATAATTGAATTTTTTTTTTTTTTATAGTTACTGGCCTGGGCTGTTGTTGATGCTTGCACTTGGACTTAGTTTTGGTTTTGATTTTGGCCTATTCCTTGGTTTTGGTTTTAAGTTTGATTTGATAAGGTGAATTTAATAAACCCTTTGTTAATAAGGGCCTTTTCAATTAGCAAACCTTTATCGATGATCTCTTTAAATGTAAGTGCACATTGTAACTCCAAATGATAGGATATCTTATTGTGCAAATTTTTGGTGAACACATCAACTTAAATTTTGTCTAGTAAGTTGTGGGTGAAATTAATATCAAGTGATCTCCATCTCTATAGATAGCTTGAAAAGATTTCACCAAATTTTTACTTGGCCTGAGTTAAATCTACCAATGAAATCTCATGTTCAAGATTATGGGAGAAATGTTGCATAAATTCTCTAAAAGGTCATCAAAATTAGATACAAAATTCTTTGTCAATTTAAAAACCAATCCAAAGCTTGTCATTCTAGACTTTGAGGAGACAAGAGGAGTAAATAAATGTCATTGTAATCCACTGGTTACTAAACAACAAATAACTTTGTAATATAAGCCTTAGGATCTCCTTTACCCTTGTATTTATTAAATTTTGGTGGTTTATACCCTGGAGAAAATGGTATCTGGAGATACTCCATGTTGAATGGGTAGGAACATATGTCATCTAACTTGAACTTCTTGGTTTGCTTCCCTATTTGGATGATGGTAATTACACCTTTCATTTTTTGTAATTCTTGTGGCAAGAAATAAGATGAAACATTGGCCTGAGGTGAAGGTTTTGAAATCAAAGGTAGGTTACCTTGACCTGAGTATAATAGAAGAATGGTTGTTTGTGGAATGTTGGCTTGGTGAGGGAACTGATCAAGAATATGCATCTATGGATTAGGATGTGTCTATTAGAATTGCATGTGTTATGGTGTGATATTATGGTTTGGATTCAGTATGTAGGCTTGATTTTGAAAGAATTATGGTTGTGATATAAGGATACGACTCTGGATAAATTACTATGCATATTGAGGTTAAGTAGGGACTTAAAAATGACTTGTCAAACTTGGGTGAATAAGGGGAACTTATTGTGGACCAAGGTTCTATCGTTGGATTTGTGGCATGTTTGAATGAAAGGAAATTATTGCCTAATTAGTACTTTTGGGATAGTGGTACCTCTTGGTTATGCTAACACCTATTTTGAACTAGATGTTTGACATTTTTCATTGACCAATGGACATACTTTTTTTATTAGACAACATTTATGATTGTAAAGATATATTGGTATGTGACTGTTGAGGTATACTTGTCACTACTTATCGAAGTGGAACATTGATTGCCTCTTGTTGAGGTGGTAGAATGTTTTGCCTCTGTTACAATGGCATATTATAATGTGCCTATTATTGTGGAATATTAGTGATCACCTATTGAGGTGGAGTATAATTTCTCACATGTTGTTGAGGCAAGGCACTAGTCAATATTTGATTACTTAATCCTTGCAATTGCGTGATCGAAGAAGCCATTGGTTGAGGATTAGAGGTAACTTATTATGGTTGGGACATAGGAATTTATGCCCTTTGTTATTGTGAACCACTTGTGGTGTTAACTAAAGGCACTTGTTGTGGACTAGTTGTTGGTGTAATTAAACCACTTTGGCCTGGATTATATGACACTTGTGTATTATCCACTATGTTTGGCATACTATTTTATGTATAAGTAGTAGACACTTCTTCAATAGCTAGAAATGAACATGTCACCAACTGAAGTACTTTGCATAAATGGGTTTATACCCTATTCATCTTGACTTATTAATTCAATTAATACTCTAGTCAAAGGATCTAGCATGATGAGTGAAGCATTTGACATGGCCATGTTATTAAATTTTTGTGCTAATTTCAAATATATTTGATATGTTGTTTGTATTTATATAAAGTGGTCCTCCATGAGGCCCTTTCCTATGACAATTATATTAGGGTTTTGATATGGCATTGGCATGAGCACTTGAGGATTTCTAGAAGAGGCATGCTCAATGTTTTGGTTATAAGGTATGTTAAAAGGCACTCTAACTAGACTTGAAAAAATTTTATGGAGGAAGTATGTTGGGAACTTAGCCCCTACCTCTATAGCTTTGACTAAAACTCTATCCTTATTTTCAAGAAAGTGATGAATAAATAAATAAATAAGGATCATATGGTGATGGCATAGTAACATAATATAGTTGTTTTTGAACTTGTTATACAACCAATGATATACTAGCAAGGTATTACACAATTTGCTCTTGGTCTTGCTCCAAATAGAGAGGTGTATTCACCAAATAATGGGATAAGGGATCTTGGATTTATTCCCAAAATTGAGTATTTTAAGGAGGATAAGGATCCATCTCCTAAACAACCTTGTCACCTTAGGGGTCTTGAACAAAGTCCTCTTACGAGATATATATAAATCAATAATGAACATTTCATAAAAAGGCCTAGAGTTATAAAAACTCTTAAAAAATAATGTCAAAAGGAAAAAATGGTTCAAACTTGATCTAACTTGGTTTAAAAAGTGGAATTGTATATCTAAAAAAAATTGTGCTAAAACTTGGTATAAGGCAATCTAATGTCGAATGTATTTCACAAAAGGGTCAAGTGGATGAATGAAAACCAAAATGCCCAACTTAGGTACAAAATTACTTCAAACAAGTCTAAACTAGGTCTAAAGAAATAAAGGTTACTAATTCTTTTGAAAAACAAGGCATAAAATTTAGGCTCAAAACAAATATTGCTAGGCCTTTTGAAAAAGGCACAAAAGCTAGACTTAAACAAAACATGGTCTAAAAAACAAGATATTTAATCTAAATTTTTTGAAATGAGTTAATTTTGGGAATAATGGAGTTTTATTCCTATTTAATAAACAAGTTTGAGTAGGATAAATCAGTAAATAATATTCCTAATTAAAGCTATTGATTTGTGAAATTAGATTGTAATTAGACATTTTCTAAAAATAGTAGCAAGAGAGAAAATTAAACTTAGCTTATTCTAGACTGTTCCAACTGAGATAGGGTTTGGAAATTTGTGTGTGGGACTAGGATACTATCACAAACAGGATCCTAGACTTCATTTTTTGATTAGACAAGAGCATTGAAACTGGACACCCTGGGCTCCAGTGCTATAGTCTTTCTCTACTGTTGTTATCTTGAGGATTTAAGCTTTTTGAGTTTTGTTTGCCTACTCAATGTGAGCATCTGTACCAATTTTTAGGTCCTCGCTATCAATATAGATGCCTATAGAATTAATTATTCATGTGCTTGTATATTTTATACAATTTAAAGAGACTTTAGTAAATGGGGAAAAGGGGTTAGTGTGTGTAAGATGCATTGGATGTGCTTCACACCCCATGTGTGGGCATGCTACCTAGATACCAATACTTTGAAAAGGGATCAAGCCATATGTAGTTATCTATTTAAGAGTGTTTGGTACAATCATGAACAAAATGCAAGAAATGCTAAAACTAGGTATGCTTGAGATGACTAGGGACCAGTGTAAGGACTTGAATTGGCTTGAAAGTGTATAGGTTGGCTATATGCAGAGAATATGGAAGATTTCTTGAGTAGTCTTATTTGTATTCTTTCTTGCTTGAATGATATTTTCCAACACTTTCCAAATGATATATGAATGGGATTTTATATGGATCTATTAGTCATTGGTTAGATGAAACTGGACTAGGCTACATAATGAACAAGAGGAATCAGGGAAAAATGGTAACCTAGGATCAAAATGTGATTAGATAGAAGCACTAAAAAAGAGACACCCTACGTTCCAATGCTATAGTCCAACTTTGGAATTATTTTCCTAAGTATATGATACCTATAGGGATGGATTAGTCATGAGGAGAGAGTCCTAGCTTAGCTGTGGTCAAATTTGAAAGGCCACAGATGATTGGGAATTAGTGAAAGTAAGCCTAAGAGGGTCATGAGAGCAAGAAAGAGGGACCTAAAGATTGGATGCTTTTATCCATGTTCAAGTTACCAATTTTTTCATTTTATATGACTACATCCCCCCCCTTATTCTAGTGATCTAGAAAAGTGAAATACTAGGACAAAATAAAATAGAAAGCGTACCCAAACATACCTATAAAGATGAAGCCCATGAAGCTTGTGTGATGTTGAGTAATGTTGGATATTGCATAGAGAGCATGTTGTGTAAGTATGAACCTGTGAAAGGAAAACAAAGAGTAGATCAGTTATTATTATATGCAATTAAAAACAAGAACATATAAAGTTGAGTAAGAGAGAAGAAGAAAAAGGAATGAATACACCTCACCGAGTACATGAACCAATATAAAACCTATTATGATACTGAGTAAGGCTGAGTAATTTTGTATGTGTTGGATGATGTTATACCAAAATTTATATCATGAATGAAGCTAAGTGATCAATTCCTTAAAAATGGCTCAATAATGCAAAGGCTGGCCCTTTAGCTCCATCATCGCCTACTAAGTGAAGCTAGATGATCATGCATGTGATAATCTATGTCTAGACTATGTGTCCAATCCCTTTAAATAAGTGGCTTAAGAATATAAAGGCTGGCCCTTTAGCTCCATAATTTCCCACTAAGTGAATTTAGGTGGTCATACGTGTGTTGATCAGTGTTTAGACTATGTGTCCAATCCCTTTAAATAGATGGCTCAAGAATACGAAGGCTATCCCTTTGGGTCCATCATTGCCCCATGAAGTGAAGCTAAGAATGGATACTGATATATATGAATATGTGTCATATGAGATGGCTTATAAATCCCCTAAATTCTTTGAAAATCTGACAATGTGGCATGGATAGTCGAATGTGTGCTGAAAACTAGGCTAATGTTGGCCAACTCAAAAAAAATAGAGATTAGGCTTGTATAAAAGCCACTCCAAAACAAAATATTTGGCTTATGTGGAACCCACTCGAGTACTCAGGAATGTGGAGGTTAAGTTTGTATGAAAGCCAATCTGAAATGACGCCAACCACTTGTAGATGGAATAAGGCACGTAACTGCTAAGAATGTCTGGGTAATGCTAAAAATTGAAAGAAAAGAAGCAAAAGTGCTATACAATCTACCCCCAATCATTGGTGTCTGAAACATGGATTCTAACCTAGAATTTATACCAATTGTCTTATCTAAAATTGGAAGTGATAACTAATCATGTCATGCATGATTCCCCCTATGTTTGGGTTCTCTAAGAAAACTATACTAAAAATTGTTGATTTGAACTAATCTGATTGTGCAAAACTATAGTTGAACCTACCTTTTTGCCTACTTCTAAAAAACCTAGTTTTTATACTGTTTGGATAGGAGCACTGAAAATGGACACCCTTGTGTCTATCACTATAGTCCAATCTCAGTTTTATTTTTACTGGTTGAAACTGATGATTGTTCTAGAATCTTGACTATCTATCTCATCTATTCTGAGTGATTTGATGACTGGTTGTTATTTTAGTTATTCTAAAACTAATTTTTTTTATCAATAGGAGATCTCATCTCTGTATCAAAACCCCTATTTGTTTCCCCCTCTTCTAAGGGTAGGAATAGGTACTCTACAATGACTGCCCTCAGAAGAACAATCCATGCAAGTGTGTTAAGCTAGAAATATACATGATATAGCAATGATAATCAACAAGATATATCAAGAAATAACATGGTTTTATTTGAGAGATTGTTAGATCAACAGGGGTATACCTAGATAGATGTAATAATGTAATATCATGTATAATATATTGAACTATAACTGAAAGTGTTAGTTATTATTTTTTTAGTTGTTAGTTGGAGTGATAGAGCATGATGTCCATCACGGCATCCAAAAAAATAGGAAAAATGCATGATATGGATCATGGCATTACAAACAATCAAAATCAATCAAGTAACAAACACATAAATCAAGAAGCAAGATGTATATAAGGGTGGCCAAGGGGTGAAGTAAACAAGGGACATGGACAAATGTTCCTCAAATTGGAAAACAAGCATACAAGTCATATTCAAATGCTACATACACATACAATTGAAACAAGCAAGTTGGCGTGGAAGCCACAATCACATAGAGGAATACAAGCAAAGCATATTGGCAAATTTCCTAAGGCACACACATGAATAGAAGAGAAGGACATTAGTAAATTCCCCAAGGCACATATAGGAGACAAGCAGGAACTAGAAATGCAATCCAATAAGCTACACTAAGCAAGAAGAGAAAGCATGTAATAACTATAAAGATAGAATCACATCTAACAAATCAAAGCAAGAGTGAAAGTATGCAAGACATGTTTAGTACAAGACTATGTATATGCTAAGAAATACATAAGTGCTAGATACTAATGATATATCAATAAAGTAATTTGTGTAAGCTAGTAGATAATGTACATCAACATGATAACTTAGAGTGTGGAGTGTAGGAATGACATAACTTGGGTGGTCTAGTTATGTAGAAGATGCCCTTAGTGGGCATGTATATTGATGTGTCTCTCGAATGTAGAAGTAGGATGCCCCCTCAATGGTTAGGGTGAAGCAACCAAGTAGCTGGATGTCACTGTGCACACTCAAAGGAATATCAAGTAAAGCATTGTAATGTAGATAAATTAATAAACAATAAGCATAGAATAACAAATGTAAGTCTAGCATAGTAGTAGCAATGTAAAGCATAGATGATGCATACAATCAAAATGTTTTTAAATTATTTAATTATTTTTGAATTTTTGATATAAGCTATGTACAATCAATCATAAGGAGACTATGTACAAGAAATACTGAGAAACTATGTACAAGTAAGCAAAAAAAAACTATGTAGAAGTAATACTCAAGAGAAATGATACTAATCGATGAGTCTCATGGGAGACTCCCTATCATGGTTTCCTATACCAAATAAAGGAATCGTGTGTGATTGTAAATCATGAGGGAATGGCTAAGAATATGATTTTGAATATCTAGATTCATTGTCGGTATTTTGGAGATCATAATAACCTGTGTTGTTCCACTCATCATTATCATCTTGATTTTGATCCAATGGAATGTTGGTGTTGACTTTTTTTGTATCTGGATCTTTTCCTTTTAGAAATTGTGTCTATGAATGATTTGACTTAGGATTTTCAATAAATCCCAAACCTTGGTGACAAACATTATCAACTACTAAAATAAGAGTAGTGATGCTTTGAGCCTACTTGCCCAACCCTTGTCTTTGATAATCAAACTATTGTAGATATTTTTGACCAAAACCATATTGATTTGAAAGTTGAGACTTATTTTAGAGAGGTAGTGTTGCATCTTTTTCTTGTTTTACCTATGTTTTTGGTGTCGTCTATTGCTCTAATTTTGTTTTTTGATCCTTTTATTATTTTGGGTCATGCTTTGATAACCACTTTTGTATTGTTTCTGAAGTTGACCCTTTGTGAATGTGATCTTGTGTCACTGTGGATTTCTTGACTGATTTACCTTATATAGGGTCCTCATTAGCAATTATTAGTTGTATATGTGTTTTCAATTCCAAACATGAATCTGTGTGATAGCCATGCATTCTATGATATGCACAATAATATTTGTATCTTCTCACTAGATGTAGAGGAGGTAGTTTGATCAACTTAGATTTAACCATTTCCCTTAGTACCTCACTTGAATTCTTATTTGGTCTTTGAATGATTTTTAAATCACTAGTTGTAGAGTTACTTTGTTGTGATTTATTATGTTGATATGTAATATAGCTTGCAACCAATTGACTAGGTGAAGGTACATATATATGATTGGCACTAAGATGCCTTTGAGGCTATTGTATTATAATTTGATTTTCAAATATTTTGATCTTGTCATGTAATAGCCGATTCTATGTTTCTAAATCTGAAATTAACTTGCTCATACTAGTGATTTGATCCCTTAGAGTGTCACAAGTGCAAACCCTAGTTGTTTTCTATTGAACATGTAAGCACATATGTTGAAGATGGTTTGAAGAAGCCATAGGCTGAATGCATGCATTAGGGACAATAGTATAGGTTGCCTCACCTTTTTAGGGGTGATAGCATGGACCTGGTTAGAGGGAAAGTAGCTACCACTCTCTTGAGGGAGAAGAGGAGAAGGGATTTCTTTTCTCTACATGAAATATGACATTGAAACAAGAGTAGCCAAGGAGGCATATAAATCTAGTTAGAAACCATGTATATGGGCTAAAATTCATGTAAGTGGAGTTATAAGTTGTATAAAAATGTGATTATAAAGAATATTCCACATGAGAGAGAGAAAATAAGGGATAGAGAGCATGAAAGTGTGCACTAATGCAAAAAGAATGTTTACATATGTTATGATATGTCTAATATGTGTGGCAAGATAAACTTGAAAAAAATTCCATATGAGAGATAGAAAGCAAAGGGTATAGATCATGGAATTGTGCATTAATGCATAAAGAGCTTTGACTTGTAACATAATATTTCTAACATGTTTTAGCAAAATAAAGCTAAAAATTATGTCGCATGAGCAAAAGAGAATATGCAAAAAGAACTTTCAAATTTTGTGCATTTTTGGCAATGAATTTTCTAATATCATCCCATATACTGAAACATAAGCATGAAATGCAAAGGATGAAGCTTTGTACTAACATATGATAGACTTCATCATTCATGTACATGATAGGGCCCATTATGGTTTCCTTGTTATTTTCAAGAAATGTAAGAAAATTTTGTACATAAGTGAGAATCATTTTTGAAATTTGATTATGGATGTAAGGTGATACCTCAAGAAGCAAATATGTAATAGTGCATGCAACTAGGGATTTAGCAGTGATAGTTTTGAAAAATACTATGAATTTTTGAAATTGAAATTGAATTTCAGAGTTAAGTATGTAAGTAAAAATTCAAAAATTTATGAGAAAGTGTTTGATTTAATGGGACATAATAGATGCAACTAGGATTTTGAGGAAAATAAATTTTTTTTAAATTACTATGAATTTTTGAAATTTGAAGTGAAATTCTGATTTTAATATGCAAATGAAAATTTAGAAAATGATTAAAAAATTACTGGGAGCTAATTGATGTAACTAGGGTTTGAAATAAATTTATTTTAAAATTTACTACAAATTTTAAAATTTGAGATAAATTTCTAATTTATATGTGCAAGCAAAAAATCAAGAAATTATTAGATTAATGTTGGAAAATTACTGGGACCTAGTGTATGCAACTATGGTTTGAAATAAATTTATTTTAAAATTTACTACAAAATTTGAAAATTTGAGAGGAATTTTTAATTTTAATATTCAGGAAAAAATTCAAAAAATTATGGAAAAAATTAGCTAGTAATTTACCCTAGGGTTTCTATGGTTTTTATACAAAATTTGAAGTAAGTTGGGTTCACCAAATGATTCATTAATTTTGAGAATAATGAAGTTTTATTTATCTTTAACAAACAATTCTAAGTAGGATAAATCAATAAATAATATTCCTAATTAAATTTACTGATTTGTGGAATTAGATTGCAATTATACCTTTTCTAAAAATAGTAGCAAGAGAGAGAAAATTAAACTTAGCTTATTCTGGACTGTTCTGATTGAGACAAGGTCTAAAAATTTATGTGCAGGACTGGGACACTATCACAAATAGGATCTTGGATTTCATTTTTTGATTGGACAAGAGTGATATAATTGGACACCCTAAGCTTCAGCGCTATAATCCTTCTCTAGCGTTGTTGTCTTGAGGATTTAAGCTTTATGGGTTTTGTTCACCTACTTAGTTTGAGCCTGTGTACCAATTTTAAGTCCTCAATGTTAACAAAGCTTCTTGTGGAGTTGATTTTTCATGTGCTAATATCTTATATGCAATTTAAAGATACTTTGAAAAATGGAAAAAATGGGTTAGTATGTGTAAGATGCATTGGACATGTTTCACATCCTGTGTATGGGCCTGTTGCCTACATACCAATACTCTGAAGAGGGATCAAGCCATATGTAGTTCTTTATTTAAGAGTGCTTGGTATAATCATGAATGAAATTCAAGAAATGCTAAAAATTAGGTATGCTTGAGATGACTAGGGACTGGTGTAAGGACTTGAATTATCTTGAAAGTGTATAGGTTGGTTGTATGCAGAGAATAGGTAAGATTTCTTGAGTGGTCTTGTTTATATTATTGCTTGCTTGAATGATATTTTATAACCCTTTCCAAATGATCTTTTAATGGGATTTTATAGGGATTTATTGGTCATAGGTTAGATGAAACTAGACTAGGATGACACAATAAACAAGAGGAATTAGGGAAAAATGGTAACTTGGGCTCAAAATGTGATTAGATAGGAGTGTTGAAAGGGGACACCTTAGGTTCTAGCGCTATAGTCTAACTTTGGCACTATTGTCCTAAGCATATGAGACCTGAGGGGATGGATTAGTCATGAAGAGAGGGTCCTGGCTCAGCTAGGGTCAAATCTAGAAGGCCACGAATGATTGGGAATAAGTGAAAGTAAACTTAAGAGGGTCATGAGAACAAGCAAGAGGGACCTAAGGATTGGGTGTCTTTAACCATGCTCAAGTTACCAATTTTTGCATTTTATATGACTACACTTAGGTACAAAAGTGCTTCAAACAAATCTAAACTAGGTCTAAAGAAATAAAGGTTGTTAGGTCTTTTAAAAAATAAAACATAAAATCTAGACTCAAAACAGATATTTCTAGGTCTTTTGGAAAAGGCACAAAAGCTAGACTTAAACAAAACATGGTCTAAAAGACAAGAGATTTAATATTACAAATTTGAAACACTTTCACACAAAGTAGGCATTCATATTTAAACACACACTTGATCATTTGGTAAAAGACATGAAACAATAGGCATATGGAAGATAGACTACTTCCCCAAATTTAGGCACAAAAATAGTCTTTAAATCGAGTAATAAATTAACCTAAGTTACACAACCCAAAAGTGAAGGGTGATCACTTGAGCCAAACTTTACATAAGGCCTAGATATAAACCAATCGATGTTTGGATTTTAACTTGTCAAGTTTAATTTTGAACTTAATTTAGAAGACTAGGCTTTTCAAAATAGAGAAGAATGAATGGCATGATGGTACTAGGCATAGATCAAAAAGGCATATGTGGTTTTGGTTTTGAAATTAGAATTTGGACTCTAGGAAACAAGTCTTTTAAATGATTCGAGGAGTGTAACAATGATATCATGCTCTAAAGGTATGATAAATAGTTTGTTTCAAGACTAAAAGGCATAAGAATTGAAATGAAATGGGTAGCGTAACGACATCCCTTTCAATCAAATGACACACACACATAAAGGTTTGATAAATAACTTAAGGCAAATGTGGTGTCAAATGGATAGCATAATTCATCTTCAAACAAAGGAGTAATGTGTAAACAAGACTCATTTTTGGACATGGTATGATAAACAAATAGTTTAGACTTAAGACCATGCAAGTAAAAAGTACAAAATTGACATAAACACCTAAGTGTAATGTTCTAAATCCTAAAACTAACAAGATTGCATCATACTATGTAATTTATTCTATATACTTGATCTTGAGAGGATTTTAAGTCGTTAATCCAAAAATTAAAAGTGCATGAAAAGTAGGGTTTTTAATCCCCCTCTTCTATCAAGAGTTTATATGATGACATGGAATTTTGGGCTACTAACCCTACATCAACAATATGTTCACAGTAAGTGGGTATGTCTAAACTATCAATTTTCATTTGTTTCTAAATGGTTGTATATATGTGACAAACACTAGGGAACAATCATGTCATTTAGATCTGTGTCAACCAATTTATTGTGAAAATGTTTAGTCATTTTCACAACCATTACATTCATCAATCGTTCAATGTAGTGTGATGTCTGAGTTGCCCCTATGTTCTAAGGATGAATATCACTAACAAATATTATTTTAACCACTCAAAATAAGCAAACATTTGGGTCACCCTAAATTCATATACCCCACCATTGATTGGGGTTAAAACAATGTTGAAAGATGAATTCATGGGTCAATGCTTCCCTAGAGAACCCATGAGGAGGTGATGAACTCCCACTCACAAGCTAAAATTCATAAAAACAAAGATAAGTGGAAGGACTTTAGGGTCATTTTAGGGTCACCCAAATCATAAAGATTTTGAAGAAAGCCTTAGAAACTTTCCTTTCACACTTTCAGACCAAAGCAAAAAATGCAAAGAGTGTTTTTTATCACCCAATTTCCCTAAAGGGGATGGGGGGAGCATACACATGTCACTTGTTTTGATAAACAAAAAATTTAATAAACAAATATAAAAACTAAACTCTTATGAGTATTTAACTAATATGAGAGTTCATTTTATTATAACACCAAAACAAAAGATGTCATGAAGTTTGAGCCCCTTGGCATTTGGTGTGGATAATTACAAAAACTTTCAAAAATAACTAAGAGATGAAAACAACTAAGTACGTTTTAAGAACCAATTAAAATGTGTGTAAGATTTAACCATGCTTAAATTTTGCTCTTTCCACCTCATGACCTAAAATTTGTTAGAGGGTTTGCCTACTTAAAAGCTCAAAATCAAGAAAGAAAACAACATTTTAAAATTAGCTCTCGGGTTTTCTGAATTCTGACTCAGAGATCGATTGTCATCAATCCATAGAGAGTGATATTGATCTATAGAGATCGATGCCAATCCACATAGATCAACATCAATCCATACAGATAAATGTTGATCAAGTAGATCATTGATGTTTCTTATAAAACACATAAAAATACAAGTTGTTTTGATTAAAAAATGGCTAATAGATGAGTTTAAAACATATGCATCACACTAGATATTGCAAGAAATGGGTTAAATAAATAATATAAAAGTCCTCAAACATCAAATGAAGATAATAAAAAATAATAAAAACCATTATTAGCCCTGTTATTATCGTGATCTATTTTTCACACAGGGATCATGATTGATTCCTTGAATCGACATCAATCTAAAAAATTAGCATCGATCCCTATAACTTGCAACTTTCTAAAAGGAAAAATGCGTAAAAACAAAGTTGAAACTTGAAACTTGAAGATTTTTGTGTATCCATTAGCAAAACTAAAATTAGCATATCAATCTCCTTGGTCATATGGGATGCTTAGTCCCATCGAGCATTCCAACATGTGGACAAGGAATACGTAGAGGGGAGGTTAGTCTTGTGTTAGTCTAAGAAATAAAACTCATATAAATATAAAAAAATCCTAACACCTCTATCCTAAACACTAGGGAGAGATTAGGTAACAAGTACGCATATGAAACACAATTAAAACATAAAATAAAACTTTCTTTTACCTTCCTTGGAGCTCCAAATGGCTTGTATAATTGGTTTGCTTGGCTTGTGCATCAAGAAGCCTTTGGCAATGAAGCTTGTTTTTATCCTTCTCTCCTTTACACCTTGGATTTGATTTTTTGGCTTAAGATTTGAGCATGGTAACACTACTTTCAAAGCATTAAGGCATTATAACACTACATCAAAATATATTATTGAATATTTTTGTGCATAGTAACTTTGCACCAAAATAGCATAGAAATCACTAGGCATGGCCTTGCATTTATATCCTCAAGAATTAACTCTCACCCAAGGTGATTTAAGTTTGAGTTTAAACATGGAATGGGATCAAACTAACCCAGGTGAGTTGATACTAAATCTAGTTGAGTTAATAGTTGTCATTTAATTATAATTTCAATTACTAGGCATAGCTCTCAAAATATAGTTATCATTTTTTCCTTTCCATTTCCACACAAATTTCTTGTGTTATTTTTTAATCTTCTTTCTTCTTTCCTTATTTTGAAACAACCTCATCAATTATTATTAGTCTTTCCACCAACCTAATGTGTGATGGATTTGGTGTTTTACTTTTATTCCTTGAAGGTCTCAACATGCTCTTTATGTTATAATAATCCTTTTAAAAATATTGTTGGTTTGATCTCTAGACTATCATTCATCAAATCCTTCTCTTTTAACACTTCTATCTAAAGAGGCTTATATCTTAGTCTTATCTCATACCTTGGTGCATCAATCATCGTAACATCCACAGATAGCCTTGTCATGTCTTTCACATAATTTAATGCATGTTGCACATTTTTCACATTCACTGCATATGGAAATTTTTCCCAAACTTAACCATTTCCTATTATTTTTCTCACTCTTACTAATAAATAGTGTGCCATCACACAAAAAAAAATGATTATATTCCTGTAACATATGTGGAATTATTTTATAAAATTCCTTAAAAGATTCATCCACATAAACATACCATTCTTTCATCTTATTTCTATAGGGCCTTGTCATTTGATGGCTGCAAGTATGCACCACATATTTCACTAAGCCCAATGCTTCTCCAAAAAAATACAATCCATATCTTCCTTCCAAAACTCCAATCTCCTTGATCATCAATAATATAAAACCATATCCCATTTTAAATCTTATCCTCTTTGATGTGTGTCCTCACACATCATCACAACCTCTTCCACAATAAATTTTACGTAATTGAACACCACTCTTTTTCTTGCTACTAAATAGGCCAAATATGCAAATTCCTTGGTCACTACATTTTATTATCCTATTTAGACTATTCTTGAGCTAATAAGACATGCAATAACTCTCAGAGCAACCATCAAAAAATTCTCTAGTGCAATTATAATGCTTCATTTTATCCCAAAAAGCCTTTATTGCTTTGTTGATTTTGTAAACTCTCTTCAATGCCCCATACATGTATTCTCCTTCATTCTTGAGAGTAGTTATATCAATTATTCACATGGTTTAGATCTTAAATATTCATCCCTTGATAGTCAACCTAACCTCATGTGTGTGTATCAACAGATACTTCACCGGTTCCTTTCACTTCCAAGGGTATTCTAGCTCATTTATCTCCAACACATTTGTAGGTGCCAAGTACCCCCTTTCATTGTTGGGTCTTCTTCAAACACTCAAATTTATATCCAACAAGCTATGGGTCTCCATATTCTGGTGGTTAAAATTCTCAACCACATAGATTCTTAATATGTCATTAGCATCTCCCCTTATCATACTAATTATAGAAACGACATGAGTGTCAGCATACATAGAAGTTCGTTCTTAGTATTCTTCTTATTTTATAGTGGTGCTCTTTTTGTTCTCTATACTCTCTCTTGTATTGGATCTTCCTCCCATTCTAACCATGATTCCATAATTGACTCTACATGTCGCACGTCCATCTCATCTCTATACACACTCCTCGCTATTGTAGGTCCTCACACATTTTATCTTAGCTCTCTATGGAATGGTTTATAGTGTGTAATAAACCCTTCTTCAAGATCCTCTTTAATCCACACATCTATTCTCTCACTCTTGGCTCTACCTAGATGAATAGCCTGAAATCCACAATATTTTTTCATAACACTGTCATGTACCCCTTCTCTACAATTATCCTTAAATCTTAAGATGTCATTACTCTTCTCAAAATATTAGGTTATTCTAAATAAATTATTATTCTCCCTCTTTGTATCTTCAAACTTTAATTTTCAAATGCCTCTTACAATCTTATAACCCCTCGTGCACTAATTACTTCACCTATCCCATTCATTTGCCTTAGTGTGTTCTAACCTATACAAGTGATCTCACCCTCTTCATTTTCCCTTTCTTCCTTTATATGTTTGTGGTTCATGTGCACCATATCCTTTGCACAACCATACCTTGTTCATTCAAGCCTACAATACTAGAATCTTGCCTTTCATTTCCCTTGTTAATTATTTCCAAAAACTTCATGCTCTACTTGATAGACTTCACACCTTTTAGATCCTACATAAGCCTTTCTATTTACACACATATGAATCTATTGCCATTATTTCCATTTCTTTTTCCATTCCCCACAATTATCAAGCACAAATTCCTCTTGTGCATATTCTTCCTTATACATCTTACCATGCCATATTTTCCTCATTTCATCAATCCAATTGAAAAATTTCTCCATTCTTACCACATTTATCCTATATTATTTATAATATAAAGCTATAAAAATGGGATTTTATCTCCCTTATTACACATTTGGGAAGAGCAACCCCTCTTAAATATACTTAGACATATGACATAAGAATCTAAACATATTACTCACTAGAATAGATTTAAAATATTGCTTGTGTTTATTAACATAAGGCAAAAAACATGTTAATCAAAACAAACTAGAAAGTAAGAAATGTTTTTTGTGTTATAATTTTATCCTATCAATAATTCTTTATTTATGGTTTCCCTTGTACATAATTTAAGTAATAGTTGGAACCTTTTATAAACAATATTTATTTTCAATACCTCGTCAGGGTGCCATACTTATTTTTCCCTCCATTATGTGTTGATTATGTTGACGTTATTGGGTGGTCCATTATCAAATTGTGTTGTTTTTTTCCTAGTTTATGCATACTTCCAAATCCGCAGTGAGGTATTTATTTATTTTTCCTTTTTGGACCCAATGTCCTTGTTTGGATTTATGTCTTGTGCACTTATGATTGGTACCTTCTATTTTTATACATCTTGTTTCTTGCCCAAATTATTCCTTTGATTCATACTCCACTTTCATTGGTACCTTGAATTATGGCTTCGATATGCATGGTTTGACACTAAGTCTTACACACTAATCCCTACCTTATCTTTTTTCACATCAACATTTACCTCAAAATACTTTTGTGTTTGCAGTTTCTTATTTATTCCTTCTAATCCACCTGAGGTACCTTCATTATTTGCTTACTTGCGTAAGGAACCCTTCATTTCACATTCTTTGGTTCCTTCCTTATCTCATTTTTTACTCTATGGCTTCTTACAAACTTGATTCTCATAGAAAGTTAATCTACATTTCTCACATTCACATATTTTCATTCAATGACCTTAAAGGTGTCCCTTACCCAATGGACACATGCTTGGTTGGAAGTATCAGATACTACCTATTCACTTGTCCAGCTCAAAGCTTCATTCTTCCTTAGATCTCATATCTACCTTGTATTCATAATATAATTAAAGAGATTGTTCTCTTCTTCATATGAGTATAATCCCTATTTTTATGGTACTTATTTATGCGAATAACAACCCTTTGCTCCCCTTTATCAAAGCTCATACAACATTGCTCGAAGTGCTAATCAGCTTGGTTGTCAAAGTAGCATGGCCTTCCCAACAACACAAAATAGTTATCTTCCTCAGTGATTTTTATTACTTCAAATTATATTAAAAACATACTCATGTTGTGAAAAACCCAAATTGGTCTTCACTTTGTCTTGTTTTCCATGAACACCATATTATTCTAAGGTTGTAATAATTATTTTCTCGTCTTCTTCCAAGACTCCTCCATCAATATGTTCACCTTTGCACCTGTATAGATCAATACATTATTCATTTCCCAACCATTGATTTATGGATCAAAATGATTAAATTCTTGATCATACGGTGTATTTTTCATTATGCATACTTCCTATGGTCCTTATCAAACCAATTTAGTTTCTTCTCCCACAATTTATTGAATCCATAATTTCAACAAAGGCGTTACCCATTTTGTCTTTAATAATGAAAGGATTTATGTGATTTCCCCTACTCCTTCCTCATGAGGAGTTCTTCATACACTTTATCTAACCTTATCTCATACCTTGTGTGTAGTTTTCATTTCACCCTACAAAATCCTTATTATCTTTTAAACTTATATAAAAATGTCTCTCTACATGCACATTTATTTAAGTATTCTTAAAGGTCTCCTTTTTGCATTACATATTCTCCCTTTGAGTTTTTCAATTTGTTGGTCATGTACCCTTTATGTCCAATCCACTATGTGTTTTTATATTCACCTTGGGACCTCCACCATCCCTTATCTCAATTCCCTTTTAGATCATGTTTTCAACCTTATGCACTTGATCCTTTTATATGATCTCTTGGCACAGTTTTACACAATCTTAATTTTAATGATAACCTTAACAATGCCCATTAGTCAGGTATATTATGTAGTCCCTTTGGTAATGGGCTTCACCACATTTAAAACATGTTATTGGACCATGACCTTTTTCTCTACTTCTTCCCTTGCACCTCAAGGATCTCCCACCTTGATTGAAATCTCTACCTTGGTTTTAGTTAAAACCTCTACCTTGGCTTTGACAATACCCAACTTGATTTTTGTTAAAACCACCACTTTGGTTGAATTTTACTTGGCCTTGATAAACACCTTGAATTTTTCGTTGAGGTCTGATGATATCTCAACACAACCCCATCTCTCTTTCCTGCTTGATCACATTTATGATAGTGTAATTTTTAGTGTCACATGTGTTTGTATCACAAATTTTGTAGTAGCATGTGACATTAATATTATTGGTGCCTTGAAATAACAATAAATTGTGTCTCATGGTCTCACTTACATACCTCATACAACAATGTCATTACTTGTAATTTCTTCCTAGTGTGATTCCCCTTAGCCTAATGCTTTCATTCACAATTGTTACAACATAAGGCCTTTAACATCTCTTGCACATAATTCATCAATCAATTTTTCAACAATGTTTCCATATTTGAAATGTGGCCTCAATAAATAGACTTATCCAGGTATGAAAGTTCCCAATCACTTTGATTTTGAGCATAACATCTTCTGCTTCACACACATTAGTGAAATTATTAATTTCTAATTGTATTATAAATGCAAGGAGCAATCCCCCAACAAACCATTGTGCATGTTTTAATGTTTAGATATCATAAGATAACATCAACAAAAATGTCTTAAACCACGCATCATACATGTGCACACTTTTAGTACCATCATGCTTAATATGCTTTAGAGTAGGAAAAAATTATTATTCAAACTCTAGAATGTGGAAGTGCCTCAAGAACATAGACTTGAGTTAGTTTAAGTCCATCAAAACTTAAGTTACATCAAATATCTAATACCATGTATGCACATATTCCAACATTATTATGGAAAATTAGGTTGACTTATCTGGTGAAGTAACTCCCTTTATGTGCCATGTGATCTCACATTTGTGAATGTGATTTGTAACATATCCTACCCCTAACTACTCCAACAACTTATTGGCATAATGTAGAATATTTTTTGGTGAGTTACTACTTATTTTTGTTGAGTGTTTCTTCCTAAATCCACACCTACACTTGTTCCACTTATTCCCCCCCCCCTCATGTGGCTAAAATCAACACAATGTTTCCCTGTGTAGTACCTCAATGACTAGAATTTATGGGCTTGAGTACTTAAATACTCCCTCTAGTGAATGGGACTTGTCCATAAACCCCTCTTATTAGTGTAGTATCCTTCATCTCCACTTTTTATTTCACAATGTCTCCTACACATGTATTATTCCTTATTCTTGGACTTTGGAATAAAATTTCCTTTAAAACTATGTCCTTATTTCTCTCCATGTTTGACCTCTTCACTTCAAATACTTCTTTCTCAATTTATTCCTCTAAATCCAAATGTGCATAGGTTTCAACGTCAAAAGAGTTAGAATGTTTTTTTTTCACCACTTACGCATCCCACAACATTGTCTTGTGAGTTCAAACCATATTATTCCCATGGATCTTCTTCACTTAGGGAATCCTCCATGCCTAGGTCACCAAAATTATAGGATCATCTCTCACCTTTATGCCAACCTACAAAATGCCCTTCTTGCTTCTTATGAGTTCCAATGATATTATCGTGATCAAGGCCTTTCTTTTACCTAGGATTCTTGATAGACATTACCTTTTATCTATTTTCATTATACCTATGCATCCTCTCTTCCCCTTTATTAGGAGACTCCATCTCAATTGAAAGTTATTTTCTTCATCAAAATGCACAACTCTAACTTATATCCTCATGTCTGTGATTCCCCAAACTACCATGAACATCTTAATCCAAATAGGGATTTGCATGATAAATGAGCATTTAGGCTCCCTCATCCTCATGTATGTGATTCCTTGGCTTTATGTGATAATATAGCAGACAAAAATGTAGCGATAAAATGTAGTATGACAAAATGTAGTATGAAAAAAATATCGTGAGGACAAAACATAGCTAGGAAAAATGTAGCGGTATTGGTAATGTCACAAAAATGTCATGAAGATCATAATTAGGACATTTTAATGATTATCACCTTATTTATTTGTTGTCTAGTTCATTTTGGTGATAGTAGTTAACATTTCATGGTGGAAAAGTAATGCATCAAATTTACAATCAAAATAATAGAGGAAAATGTGATTTTGTGATTTTTAACCTTTAGTTGAAAGTTGTGTCATCTTCGCAACATTATCAATACCACTACATTTTTTCCTTGCTACATTTTGTCCTCGTGATGTTTTATCATACTATGTTTTTATCATGCTACGTTTTTACCGCTATGTTATTTACTGTTACATTTTTTTTGCTGCTTTTTTGTAGGATGTTGATTCCTAAATATATCATGAGCATATTAATCCAAATATTATTTGAGTGAAAAATAAGCCTTTAAACTCCCACAACAACTAAATTATGCCTCCTCGAGAAATAAATAGGTCAACTTTGAAAACTCTAAGATGTAACTATTGAATGCACCTCTCCACCATACACCCATAACTCTTGTCCATTCTTGATCTAAATCCTTCAATTAGTATACTCAATCCTTAGTCCAATCATACTTATTCTCAAAGATTCAACTCCTCCCAACCACATATGTTGTTAACCCTGCATGAATGTGTTTCAACAACTCACAAAAGAAGATATCATAAATATTAATTTATATATTCTCTTATAACCACTTCTTTGTCTTCAAATCCTTAATTTTGATAGAATCATTCACAAATTACAAAGACTTAGATTCAAACTTGGCCTCCACTCGCTCCAAGGAGATGTGTCCTACCATTTACAACTATGATCTCCATGCTTCATTCAAAGAGGGTGACACCAATGGAACCAAAATGTTGTGCTTTTTCTATATATTTACCCAAGTCTTGAACAACCTAGATTGCATACAACATATATAAGAATAGTTATGGTTTTGACATATCACTTAAGACCAAAGGCTTGAGCCCTTGCCCAAGGTCTAACAAGAGAACATCAAGAACCCCGTTATGAGAATAAAGCATAAAGATGAAAACATTCACACCATCTTTATATTAAAAATTATACCACATAAACATCATCCAAATAAATAAAGAACATTAACAAAAGAATAACCACTTGTAAAAAATAACAAAATAATAACCACTTGTTAAGAATCCATATTTAATTCTTATACATCAATGTGCATTCTCTTAAAAAGCATACTTCATACAAAGAACATCATTAAAGATCAACCTTCACCAATGAACAATATGCATTCCAAGCCTTCAAACTGAGTTTATACTTTCCAAGATACCAATTTAGTAGATGAAGGCTTCAAATTTAGTTAAATGAATTTAATTGTGTAGCAAAACATTTCCCTCTCATTTGAGAATGGAAAGTTTATTTTGAACCAGGAATCCACCTTCACCAATGAACAATATGCATTCCAAGCCTTCAAACTAAGTCTATACATTCCAAGATACCAATTTAGTATATGAAGGCTTCAAATTTAGTTAAACGAATTTAATTGTGTAGCAAAACATTGCCCTCTAGGTTATTGTGAACCAAGAATATGTATGTTGATGGTTAGCTTGTGTAACAACACAATATGAACACTTTAGATTGGGATGAGAATATTAACTTAAATTGAATGAATATTAATCATGTTCATTATTTGTGATAAAATTCCAAAAGCCTACATGGGATATGAGATCATACTTTTGCTTGAGAACATGTGAGGCAAAGAAAAAATGTGCTAAAGAAATTATGTAATTTTTTTCTTGCATAACGTTTCATATATAGAATGACACATACAATCTTTGTGTTCAAATATATCTTACTTGTAAAGAGTGAAATTATAGTTGAGACTGGAATAAAAATTAAAATATATAGTAACTAAAAAATAATGAAGAGTGAGAGGTGATAATATGTCTGAAGTCTTAAGGGATCCCAAATTATAAGTAGACAAGCCCTCTTTTTGTTAGGTTGATATTTCCTTCATTGTGGTTCTCTATTGGATTTTATGTATAAAATGACACATATATGAAAAAATGATTTTCCATAGAAACTTGAGAACTTCAATTACACTTTGATTTACCGTAGGCTTGGTCTTAGTGTTTTATATGAGCTATATTTCAAAGGAAAGCCATAAATAATTTGAATGTCAACACTTTGCATAATAACAAAAGATCAAGATATAGAGAGACTATCGTAGCAAAAATAATAAATCATTCACGAATCATTGAAAGAGGTAATGGTATAAATTCTTTGTTCTAAGAGTGGATGAGGCCAATTGAGCATACAATAATATAAAGAAGTTCTAATCTGAGCACAATAGACCAGTTGCTAGAGGTATTGTTCAAGTTGTGTCTTAAAGGTGAGGAAACTATTTATTACTTAAAACATTATACCATTTTGATGTTTTTATCTTTTATACCATTTTATACATAGTCGTTTATAGGTTTGATTTCAAAAGGGTTATTACACACAAATATTGAAGATTAATTTTTCCTTGTATTTATTCCTCAATCTCTATGATAGTAAGCATCTTGAGAGTGGCCATGGAGTGGATTCTAACCATTCATTTCAAAATTTAGGGCCATATTTCAAGACATTATTTACATAATAACATTATTGCATTTACTAATTTTTGCATTGAAACAAAATGAACCACAATTTTGATTTATAGGTTTATGTCTATAGACCATAATCACATTTTAGGACTGCCATTTTAAAACAATCTTTCCTTCTAAATTCTAAGACATAGGTTTTCCAATAAGTGTTTCTTATTGCATTCAATACATCATTAGCATTATCGTGCTTGTACTAGTTCAATGCTTTATAACACAACCGATAGGTAGTTTTATGTGCATGTAACTATCCTAATTTATTAATTATTGAATTATAGCCCCTCTAAACTGATTGCATATGTATATAATATAAAGTGATAGAATCTAAAAGAAATAATTTATGACCAAATTATTAAATTTAAAGAGATGACAAAAGTGTGAAAACATAAGGTCCTTATGATTTGTAATGATTGTATTTTAATATGTCCTAAACTATAGAATTATAATTCAACCAAATATGTTGATTAACATGAACATACCCATATTTCAAGAATATCATCATGCCTCTTCAAATATGCAACCTTATTACCCTATGCCATGTTGATTTGTACAAACATTCATGTACAATTTATTGTAGTTTATGTTAAATGTCTAAGAAAATAGTGCTTTGGGGCATTTTCTATAGTAGTTGTGGTCATAGATATATCTCCAAGCATTGTTGTGCTTGATGTATTGTTAATGGATTTTATTATTTATTTATTAATTAAATATACTAATCTAGAACGTAGCTTAGGAATAAATGTATCTAATCAAAATTGTCAGTTTTCCTCCGATTAATTTTGCATTTGTATTTATTGTGTTATTATCAGTTATTGTGGTATTGTGGAAGTGTTTTTGTGTGAAATGTTGTAGCCACTTCAAAATTCTTTCTAGAGATATCCTTTTCAAAATGATTTCCTAATATTTTTCACTCTAGCTAGCTTTCTTAACATTTTCCATATTTTCAGTATATGCCATTTATATTTAGGGTTTGATGCTCAAGGGTGATGTCACAAGACAAATATTTTATATAATCATTTCATTATACCCCCTACCTTGACTAGTTTATTATTCTTTCCCCATTTTTTCGGTGTTGTGTTGCATGTAGCTATAGATGCTACATCTAGATTTTACACGATAAACTAATATTGTACACTTAGAAAATATAACCCATGGCTCAACCCTTAAGTTTATGACCTGTCTATTGCTGCAAAGCTTGTGTTTGTAATATACTATGCCTAAATGTTTATCTTATAGTTTGACCCTGATGTTTTAATCACTCAGATCACATGTATCCCATAGTATGCTTAAAATTTGATTAATATCTTACACTGTTAGTTACATATCTTCAATAATTCTCTATCCTCTAGGAAACTACCATCTACACTAGGACACTAGCGTCAACACTAGTGTCCTAAGTCTGATACTAGTGTTCATACCTTACAAAAACTCAAATTTACAAATTTTCGACATGTTCAACCTATTTGTCTTAATTAACCCTCTTATGAGATAAATTCTAATGGTGCAATATAAATACAAAACAAATCCCACTCATTTATCCATTTAGCAACTACAAGAAAAGTAGTTATCAAGCTTACTCAATCATTCGCACAATTGGGTTCTATTACCCTATTCTTATCTATTTATATATTAGTCATAGGAACAATTTTCTTACATGTTTAAATCATTCAAATAGTATCAAGTGACCAATATTTGTCAACTTACAAGCTAAATCACTATATTCACTCACATATAGCATATTACACCATTGTTCATACACAAACCCACATAAGGGGTATACCTAATTCTCTTTGACGCCCTCTTATTAGTATATATATATGTAGTAATGTTCATTGATAGAGGGGTATTTGAGGTCAACTCGACTTCACTTGAGCCCACTAACCTTTGATTTGAAATATCACATGTCGTAATTGGAGGACCCAAGGTTTTGAGATACACTAATATCTAGAGCTTGTTTGTGTGATCCAGACAAAGAATCTACAAAGTGACATTAAGACCTAACATGTGCAAGTGGAATTTATAGAAAAGGACATGTACTTCACTATGGATAGAAACATCAAAATTGGGATAGAAATGTCGATGCTAGTGTCCAAATTCTAATGGTAGTGTATGGGCTAAAAAAGAGTTTATTTGTAGAATCATACAAATCATACCTGAGCATCATCATGACTATTTTTATACTTGCATTTCTTAGATCTATCTATGCATCATTCAAGAAACTAGGTATTATCTTTTTTTTTGGATTAAGAAATCAAATTATTGTTTGACATTACACTTTCTATATTTAGCATATTTACATAATTCAATATTGTATCATAATATATTGTGAATTTAAAATTTTTAATTGGTCTACTTATAGAATAGTCTATTCCTTAGTTGATTAGGTTATCCTCTCCTTACCCTTAATTACAAAAATGGTTAAACATTTAATGAACCTGGCCTTTGATTCTTCTTGTGCAATCCTAGCTTCCCTAGGTTTTTCTAATTTTTTTATTCATGAATTATTATAAAACATCATGCTTAACATGGGTACCTCTAGTAGTTATTTCCTTATACAATACATGATGGTAGTCATTGCTTGTTATTTCACATACATTGCTAAATCAATCCAAGATAATCAAATGGAGTCAAAAAATTGGTAAAACCAAAGAGAGTGATTTGACACAAGATAAAAATCTAATGTCTCTTTACAAATCTCATTGTAATAATATTTAACCCATGTCAAGCTTTAATAAACATCAACGTGTATATTCCCAACCTTTCATTCCACATAGATCATATTCAATTGACATCTACTATCTTGAACCCATTAGTCACCCATGACTTATCTTGGATTCTAAAGTCCACACTATCACTAAATGAAAAGGAAAGGGTTCCCAACCTACCCAACCACCCATTCAAATACAAGTCCTTCTTAAGCCCAAGCTAGTAATAAAATATAAAGGGTATGATATGATCAAAAAATTAAGTAATACCCATGCTAAGATCTCAATCCTTGATCTTTTGAAAAAATAAACTATTTAGAAGGATATATTAAATGAAGCCTTACGTGAAACCCAATTACTAAGTGACATAGAACCTACTTATTGTGTGGATATTATGCAAGGTCTCAAAAAAATGCAAATCTCATCACTTTTGATCGTAAAGATTTATCCTCATTTCATTGATCAAGATCTACCTTTATTCAAAGAATTCAATATTCACAATAAAGGGATCAAAAGAGTGCTAATTGATAATAGATCAGGTCAAAATATTTGAAACACTAAATTATTAAAAATAATGGGTATCAATAATGATTTATTTCAAAACTTAGACATGTATATCAAAGGTTTTGATAATGCATGCATCCCTCTAATTGGATAAATCACATTAGGTGTGACATTGGGACTAAAAACAATCCAAACTACATTCCAAGTATTGTCTCAATCATTGCATTACAAATTGATCTTGGGTAGCCCTTGGATACATATTATGGAAGTTGTGTCATCTACATTACATCGATGTGTCAAATTCATACATTATGGGGCATTATAGACCATGCCTGCAAATGATGACCCCTAAAAATTCTATAAAATGTTACATTTTGAAATAGAAGGGGTTCCTCAGATAGTACCACCTATGCCATTTATTCCAATTGAGAATATATCCACTTATGAAATGAGTGAATCAAGTAAGATAAATTATTTATCTCAAGATGTTCATAAGGCATTAACATCTGAGGTACACAGAGATACACATAAGGAATGAGAAAATGAACATAAAGATAGAAATAAAATAAAATAAATTGCAAAAGGAACCAATTATATTATAACAAGAAGAAAATCAAGCATTTGAGCATCCTTTAGTGATAAATTCTAACCAACAAGATGGCAAAGTTTTTGGTTATTATGACAATGATGAGGATATTCCTAATGATATGATCGATGAATAATTACGCAAGTTTTAGTTTGATCTGCTTGAGCATCTCTCACATAATTTATTCATGCCTATAGACCCTAGTACATATAAGTTTAATTTATCACCAAAGGATGCAAAAATAAATACAAACAAAGGCAAGGCAAAGATAATAGATGAACATGTAAATCCATGATATACAATCCATCCCTCTTGGATAAAATATTTGAGTCAACCTTACAAGGGACAAATGCAAATACATCATGTTAATAATGTGGAATCCTTGTATAGGTCACCACAATAGAGTTTACAAATCATGATGTAACAAGATGATCTACACATTATCTTTTATATGTTACTTGAGCACAAGATAATATATTTACCTCCTAATAGGCATATGTCAAAAATTAAATTGGCATGTACAAAAACATCAAAATATTTTAATTATCAAAGAATCACATGCCACAATATAGATCATTATGAGGCATTACAAAAACAAATTTAGAAATACAAAAAATAAGGGCATATACAAATTATGCAATAACAACAACAAATTCCTTTGATCTCTAATAATTCTTAAATATAAGTTAAAGGGTGAATACTCAAAAGTGCCCACAACAAGAGGATCTAACCATTATTATAAATATTAATGGGGACTACTATGAGCATCTCAAGGTTGATATCAATAATTGGAATAGTTTTCAATGTTCCATGTTTACAACAACTAGGATAAACTATATAGGATTTACAACATTGTTCACTTTTTCCATAATCTCTTAGGTACATTATGTTACCTATCACATGTGGACCAAAATTGGTTTTTACAATCATATGGGTAATGGACTAAGAGTTGCACTTAACATTTCATTTTGGATAATAGTGATTGGTCGATATGACAGCGATAGTGGATACTATGAATATGTGACTCACCTTTCCTTTTGAAGTTAAATATATTTGCATTCATTATGATGTATATGGTGATAAACCAATGCCAACAAATTTAGGCTGACAACTACAAGAGACCATCGAAGAAGTGGCAATGACTTATTATAAACAATGGTCACAAGAAAAAAAGTTGATAGAGACACCAGGTAATCCTATACCTTCCAATCGTGATGACTTCTCAAATTACCTCTTTCAATTAAAATTCAAAAGTTTAAAAGTCCAAAAAAATTAAAAAATAAAGAAAATATGAAAACATTCAAATAAAGTAAAAATGCAAAAAAAACATCATTTACATATTTACTAGATTTTGCATATATTATTTAATTTATTTTAGTAGATAACATATCATTTATATACACAAGTGTTTCACAGATACTTGAATATGGTACAAACATACACTAGATCCATGATTTATGAGCATGCAAATGTTGGACTTTTATTCACCTCGTGTGACACTACATTGGGGCATCTTGTTGCTATTGATCACGATTGATACAGGTTGCATCATTTTATGATCACTTTACATTATCACTTTGAGCTTATATACTAATGCTTATACATGTCTATATTCATGCTTACATTTTATACAGTGTTTTTCATATGATATTTTAAATGACATTTTGCTAACACTTATGCAAGAACTAGTATGATATGTTTATGTTGTTACTTATATTTCACATATACATATCATCATTTGCCTTACTTGAGTGTACTTGTTTGCTATTTTATTTGGATTTTGAAGCCTTTGAACATGTTCCTTTTTTATTGTCCCTAGTGCTCTAAGTGTTGTTTTTTTGGTATGTGGGCATTTGAACATGTCTTCTCCTTTGAGTGTGTGACATTTGAACATGCCCCTTATTTGTGGTCTCCTTAGACCCCTTTTGTGTGACATTGAGTGCTCTTGTGTGTGTGATTGATTGTTTGTTGAGCTTGTACTTGTTCTTTATAGATGTTTCCAGGATCCATATCATGCATCTTAGGGCTTGTTATGTTTGGATATTATGAGCTTCATTGATATATCTACTTAAATGTATTTCCACTATTGATTTGTTACTACATAATTGATACAAATATAGCACAATTTTTTTATCCTTTTGAGATAAGATGGCTATCAAATAGCATTTCCATCACCTCAAAAGTGGGGCATGTCAGTGTGGGCATGTCATAAATAGATAAGTCCACATACACATACAATTGACAGAATTGACAAAATTTGATATAATTTACATGATTCATATATACAATTGGGTCATAATCTTATGCACTTGGCACCAATTTTCATAGGTTTGGGATAGAGTTTTTTAGATTTGTGATAAATATTATACATATTTTACAGAGAAAGAATTACATTTTGACAAATACTTCAACTTGAGACACATTTAAGGTGAATATTTCATGAAAATGCATCAAAATCACAAATACCTTTTCAAATTATATACATATTTATGCATTGACCTTGCCAAGATACATTGTTTAAACTTTTATCTATCTACAGTACTTGACTCCCTCATGTAGTGTGATCAAGATTCAATGCACTCATTGGCCTTGGCACTACTTCCATGTTGCAGGTTGAAATGGTTATACCATTTAACCTAGGTGAGATTGGCTAGATTATGTATACATTTGAGTTGTGTGATTGAGATTCAATGACCTTGATGGCCTTAAAACAACTCATTCATTTTCATCAGAGTGGGGGCATGATCACCCTATAATTATCCTCTTCACATCTCAAAGGTTTAGTTGTGAACCTCTTTATCTAGTGATTTAATAAGGAACGATCATTGCCAAAGCTAAATACCAAGGGGAAACATGGTTGCATCGACACACATGTGTACTCCTTCCTTGCTCTATTTCATTTAAAGTATTTCAATTATTCAATTTTCATATTATATGCACTAATTAAACTATAACATGCTCTTGGTTAAAGGTAACACACAAACAACAAATTCAAGAAAATTGTGTTTTACACACCATGATACGTATTTATTTCCATAAAGCTAATAATTTTAACATTATGCATTACTAGATTAAAGGAGGGCCACATGTAAATACTAAATCTAGATTTTACATGATAAACTAGTCTTGTATGCTTGGAAAATATCAATGATGGATCAACCTTTTCGTTTAGGACCTTTTCATTGTTATAAGTCTTATGTTCGCAATCTCATTGTGCCTAAATGCTTATCTTATAGTTTGACCCTGATATTTTGATTACCCAAATCCACATTACGCTTAAATTTTGATTAATATCTTACACTGTCAGTTACAAATATTCAATAATTCTCTATCCTCCATGACACTACCATCCAAACTAAGACACGTGTATTGACACTAGTGCTTTTACCTTGAAAACACTCAATTTTTCAAATCAGGTCAACCTATTTGCCTTAATTAACCCTCCCTTGAGATAATTTCAAATGGTGTGGTATAAATACAAAACAAAATCCACTCATTTATCCATCTAGAAACTACCAAGTAAAGCACCTATCAAACTCACTCAATCACTCACAATTGAGTTTTATTTCCCTATTATTCCCTATTTGTCTATCAATCATAAGAGAAGTCTTATTATAAGTCTGAATAATTCAAAGCATAGCCTATGAGCAATATTTGTCAAGTTATAAGCTAGATCACTGCATACACTCGCATATAGCATATTACACCATTGTTCATATACAAGCCCACATAAGGGAGAGAACTACAAAGATGTGAGGCCTTTGGAGTATATGGCTATGTAGGTAGTACGAGAAATGGGTTTGATTTTAGCTCGACTTCACTTAAGCGCATTAACCCTTGTTTTGGAAGATCACATTCCCTAATTAGAGGACCTAGGGTTTTGAGCTACACATTGATATCCATAACCTATGTACGGAATGTAAACAAAGAATCTATAAGGCGAAAGTAAGACCTAACAGGCACAAATGGAATTTCTAAAAAAAAACATGTACTTCACTACAAATGAAAGTGTCAAAATTGAGACAAAATCATCGACACTAGTGTCCAGATTCCAACAATATTGTCTACTTTGACATGGGCATAATTTTTATAATCTAATGAATCATACATGAGCATCATCCTAATTATTTTTGCACTTACATTTCTCAAATATATCTGTGCATCATTCAATAAGCTAAGTATTATCTCTTGTTTGTATTTAAGCAATCAAATTGTTATTTGGCATTGTACTTTCTATATTTAACATATTTTTATAATTCATCATTGTATTAGAATATATTGTGAATCTGGATTATTTAATCAACGAACTTATAGAATAGTCCATTCCTTAATTGACTAGGCTATTATCCACTTACCTTTAATTCCAAAAGGGTTAAACAACAATGTATTTTTAGAATATTTTCATTGATGTCAAAGGCATTATATTTAATGTGATGTAAGTCAATGGAAGTGTCATTGATGCAAAAAATTTATATTTAATTTGCAGCAGCGATTCATGATGAAGGTAACAACATTAAATAAGTTTCAAATAAGCCCTCAAGGAATATTGTTTAAGGCTAAAATCACCCCTCTTAAGACATGTATTAATGCCCATCATTGTTGGGCCGACCCACTTGTTATATAGTTGTCTTGGGTAAATCACCCCACTTAGTGAATTAATTAAAATTTAATTAAATACACACCTTTTGATGAAAGGGTGCCTCTTTGATGGGATGCCTCCTTTGTGAAGAGCCTTTGGAGGATATATAAGGTGGATAGAAAATTGGAAAATATACAAGGAATAATTATTTTCATTATTCAAGCTTAAGCAGATTGTTGTGGAAAAGAAGAAGAGGAGATTGAATTTGCCATCATTCGTTGAACAATAGTAAGGTAGAAGATTGTTTTAGTGGAGGTTAGTGCCACAGAATAAAGAGATTGGTATCTCTTACTAAGTTGGTGTTTAGAGGTGGGGATTAGTGTCTCCAAGTAGGTTGGTGCCTACAAAATTTTGTAAAAGGATTATTGTTTTATGGCTAGATTTGGACAGTATATCCAAAAAGCTCTGCTTTGTACTTTTTCTCGAGAGAGGGTTTTCCACGTAAATCTTATATTGTTTAATTATTAGATCTTATGTGAATGCTTTCTTTGTGAACATTATTTCTAAAAGTTAAAGTTTTATCATACACTGATTCATCCCGCTCGCTCTGCCCTCCCCCCTCAATGTATCATTTGCTTAACATGTATTATGTGATTAAAATATTTGCTTTGCAAGACAACACATTATTAGATGTTGCACATTTTTAAAGGCATTTTAATATATAAAAATTAATTTAGTATTGTGTTAGATTTTTTAATGATGAAGAAACTTAAATTGAATGCTTTGAATTAAAGAGATAAAACATTAGATTTGACAAATATATGTTATTTTCCAAATCTTTAGCATAACACCCACTTATGGAGTAAGTTGTGTTGAGGTGTGGAGCTAAAATCTTCACCAAATGAGCAAATGCAAGGTTATTGTATTTACACAGTCACCAACATCGGTCAGGGATCGACTGGAGGCTGTCGATGTCGGTTATGGATCAGTCGACATCGGTCATATGCAGGTAGACAGGGACCGACGTTGGTCACCTGTGCATTCTAAAAGTCTATTTTCGTGGGATGAACAAATTGTTTACATGATAAATTTAACTGTTAGTGTTAAGTCTGTGTTTCAATTTTTGGTAGGACTGATTTGAACCTTTGATTAGGAAGTGTATCTAACGGTGGAGAATGCATAGTGCATGATCCCTAATTTTATATAATAGGGATAGATCTTCATAGCTTGTAAGACATGTAATGTGTAGACAATTCAAGGATTGAATTGTGTTTGTAATTGATAGAGAGAACTCTTGAGGGAAAGAGATCTGTACATCTGAGAGGTGTGGAAGAAAGAGAAATTTTTTCAATTGTATTTCCTTCTAGAAGAGTTTAATACAAGTTTTCATTGTTTTTTATATCTCTTATTCTTTGCTGATTCTGATTTCTAGTTACTTATTATTCTGGTTCAATTCCGTGTTTAGTTGCTTGCACAAAAGTAATCAATTGTCTTGTTAGATCCTGACAAGTGGTATCAGAGCTTGGGTTCACTAACAGGTGGTTTTAAATCTATTTAGTGTGTGTTGATTACAGGTCACTCACAGGGGTTTCTGTTTGAGTGGGAGTATAGCAATGGCAAAATAAAGTAAACTAAAAATGGAGAAGTTTAACGGCAAAAATTATCAATTATGGAGGATGCAAATAGAAGATTATCTGTATCAGAAAGATATGTACTTACCATTGGGTGGGTTTGATAGCAAGCCCATAGATATTCAAGATGAAGAATGGAATGTTCTTGATAGAAAGGCTCTTGGATCTATAAAGTTGAGTGACATATTTTGTGATTTCCAACTTGTCATAGGCAAAGACAACGGTAGAGTTAATGGATACTTTGGCAAATTTATATGAAAAGCCCTCAGCTTCGAATAAGGTATATCTTATGAAGCAATTATTTAATTTGCAAATGCAGGAAGGTGGATCTGTATCTAGTCATCTTAATGATTTCCATGCAATAGTAAATCAGTTAAATTCAGTCAAAATAGTTTTTGATGATAAAATTAAGGCTCTCTTAATATTATGCTCTTTACCTGAAAGTTGGCATAGTTTGGTAATGGTAGTTAGTAATACTGCATCTGCTACAAATATCTTGAAAGTAGATGATGTTGTTAGTGTAATCTTGAATGAAGAAATTCACAGGAAAAGCACAGAGGAAACATCAGGTAATGCTTTAAGTATTGAAAGCAGGGGAAGGCAAAAAGAGAAGCACAAGCAAGGGAGATCAAGGTCTAAGTCAAAGATGAGAAGTAGATCTAAATCCAGAAATGGAAGAAAAATAACCTGCTGGAATTGTGGAAAGATAGGGCATGCAAAGAAAGATTGATGGTTGCCGGTTAAAGAAGAAAATCAGCATGAAGGTAAAAAAGAAGAAAAAGTTGCAGGTATTGTTGCACAAGATGCTCTCATATTTTCTTTGGATAATAAAATAGAATCTTGGGTTTTAGATTCTGGTGCCTCTTTCCATGTAACCCCAAATAGAGAATATTTCAATGATTATGTCTAGGGAGATTTTGGAATAGTTTATTTAAGGGATGATGAGCCTTGTAAAATTATTGGCAAAGGAAAAGTGCAGATAAAATTGCAGAATGGAAACACATGGGTGTTGAAAGATGTCATGCATGTACCCATCCTGAAGAAAAATCTAATTTTTGCAAAAAAGTTGGGGGATGAGGGTTGTACAGTAACTCTCACAGCTGAATCTTGGAAGGTTACCAAGGGTGCACTTGTATTAGCCAGAGATAAGAGAGTAGATACTCTCTATTTATATAATTGTATTACTGATAATTCTCCTTCTGCATTATCTACTTCAGATGTAGATGCAAAGTTGTGGCACTGTAGACTTGGCCACATGAGTGAGAAGGAAATGAAAGTTCTTAAGTCAAAAGGTAAGCTTTCAGATTTAAAAAGCATAGATCTAGATTTCTGTGAGCATTGTATTTTTGGAAAATAGAAGAGAGTGAGATTTCTCAAAACTGAGTCAACAAAGAGGAAGCACAAGTTAGAGCTTATTCACACAGACGTGTGGGAACCAGCTCAGGTAGCTTCTATTGGAGGATCACAGTATTATGTTACTTTCATTGATGATGCTACAAGAAAGGTATGGGTCTATTGCATAAAAAAGAAATCTGATATTTTTGACATATTTATGAAATGGAAAGCTTTGGTTGAGAATGAAATAGATTTGAGATTGAAGTGCCTTAGATCTGACAATGGTGGTAAGTACTGCAGTTATAAATTTAATAGGTATTATTCTATGAATGGAATATGTAGGGAAAGGATGGTTCCAAGGACACCTCAGCAAAATAGAGTTTCTGAAAGGATGAATAGAATAGTAATGGAGCGTGCACAGAGTATGAGGTTGCATGCTGGTTTGCCCTTACAGTTTTGGGCAAAAGCTATAGATACTGTGGTTTACCTGATTAACAGAGGACCCTCTACTGCTCTGGATGGTGGAATTCCAAAAGAGGCTTGGATAGGTAAAAAGGTAGATCTTTCATTTCTCAGAGTTTTTGGTTCTGAAGCTTTTGTGCACATTGATAAAGAAAATAGAAAGAAGCTGGATGTTAAATCTATGCGGTGCACTTTTATTGGTTATGGCTCTGAAGATTTCAGATTCTGATTAAGGAATTTAGGAACTAACAAAATAATTAGAAGCCGTGATGTTATTTTCAATGAGAAGGTGATGTACAGTGATCAACTCAAAAAGCTGAATAATACTGAGCAGAGCAATATTGATTTGGACGAGGTGACAATCCAAAATGAGCTCACGAGGAAAAATAATCACTTACAAAAAAACACAGACACCGGCATCGGTCAGGTAGGAATCAACATCGATCATACAAGAACTGACATTGGTCAGACAGTAACCAACATCGATAACACAGGAACCAACATCGGTCGGGTGGAACCGACGTCGATCAGGTATAGACCTGGAGATGACCAAGATCAGTCACTGACAGAGAATTTGGGTAGACAGCAAGTAGTGAATGAGTCTCATACGCTCATAAGGAGGTCAAAAAGGGTAAGTAAACCTCCAATTCGTTATTCTCCTTCATTATTCTACTTATTGCTCATTGATAGTGGAGAACCAGAGAGTTTTGATGAGGCAATGCAGGTAGAATCTTGGAAACAGTGGGAGCTTGGCATGAATGAGGAGATTGATTCCTTGAAAGAGAACCAAATGTGGGATTTGGTTGAGTTGCCAACTGGAAAGAGAGCACTGAAAAATAAATGGGTTTATAGGTTAAAGGAAGGTGAGAATGGACAAATGAGACATAAGGCCAGGTTGGTAGTAAAGGGATTTGCACAAAAACCAGGTATTGATTTTGGTGAAATTTTTTCTCCTATAGTAAAAATGACTTCTATTCGGACTATATTGTCTTTAGTTGCTATTGAGGATTTGCATCTTGAGTAGCTTGATGTTAAGACAGTGTTTCTTCATGGAGATTTGGATGAAGAAATATATATGGAGCAGCCGGAAAGTTTTGAGGTCAAAGGTAAGGAGAAGCTTGTGTGCAGGTTGAAGAAAAGCTTATATGGTCTTAAGCAAGCTCCAAGACAATGGTATTTGAGATTTGACAGGTTTATGACTGAGCATGGTTTCAGTAGATGTCAATCTGACCATTGTGTTTATTTTAAGAGATTGCATAATGGTAGATATGTTATCCTGTTGTTGTATGTAGATGATATGCTTGTTGCAGGTTCACACATGCAAGATATTTCTGAGCTTAAGGTAAAATTAGCTCACACATTTGTCATGAAGGATTTGGGAGCAGCAAATAAAATCCTTGGCATGAGTATCAAGAGAGACAGAAAAAATCACAGTTTGATTTTGTCTCAAGAGGATTATGTGAACAAGGTGTTGGAGAGGTTCAATATGTAGGATGCAAAACCGATAAGTACACCTATGGCTGGACACTTCAAGTTGAGCAAAGAACAGTGTTCTAATTCACATGATGAGGTAGAGTACATGAGTAGAGTTCCATATGCTTCCGCATTTGGAAGCTTAATGTATGCAATGGTATGTACTAGACCTGATATTTCCCAAGTAGTGGGAGTTGTTAGTAGGTTTATGGCCAATTCAGGAAAGGATCACTAGAAAGCAGTGCAGTGGATTCTCAGATATCTGAGAGGGACCAGTAATAGGCATTTGTGCTATGGAGAGTCAAATACTTCTCTACATGGATATGTAGATGCAGATATGGCAGGTGACTTAGATGGCAAGAGAAGTACCACAAGATATGTGTTCACTGTTGGTGGAACGGCAGTTAGCTGAATTTCAAAGTTGCAGAAGGTTGTTGCCTTGTCTACTACAAAGGCAAAATACATTGCATCCACAGAGGCTAGCAAGGAGATGATATGGATGACTCGGTTCATGGAAGAGTTGGAAAAGGAGCAAGAGAGTTGCAGATTGTACAGTGATAGTAAAAGTGTAATTCATTTGGCAAAGAATTCAGTCTTTCATTCAAAAACCAAACATATACAGCTTAGGTACCACTTCATTAGACAGGTATTGGAGGATGGTGAGTTGAAGCTGGAAAAGATCCATACAGATAAGAACCCTGCCGATATGTTAACAAAGCTGATAACAAAGAAGTTGAATCTTCATTCAACTTTTGTTGGTCTTCAAGATTGAGCTTGAAGATGGAAAGAAGCTAGAAGATGTTGTATAGGTACAGGTGCAGTTGTTTATTTCCAAGTGGGAGATTGTTGAGGTGTGGAGCTAAAAGCTTCACCAAATGAGCAAATGCAAGGTTGTTGTATTTACATAGTCACCGACGTTAGTCAGGGATCGACTGGAGGCTATCGACATCGGTTATGGATCGGTTGACATCAGTCATATGCAAGCAGGCAGGGACTGACATTGGTCACCTGTGCATTTCAGAAGTCTATTTTTGAGGGATGAACAGATTGTTTGCATGATAAGTTTAACTGTTAGTGTTAAGTCCGCGTTTCTATTTTTGGCAGGACTGATTTGAACCTTTGATTAGGAGGTGTATCTAACGGTGGAGAATGCATAGCTCATGATCCCTAATTATATATAATAGGGATAGATCTTCATAGCTTGTAAGACATGTAATGTGTAGACAATTCAAGGATTGAATTGTGTTTGTAATTGATAGAGAGAACTCTTGAGGGAAAGAGATCTGTACATCTGAGAGGTGTGGAAGAAAGAGAGATTTCTTCAATTGTATTTCCTTTTGGAAGAGTTTAATACAAGTTTTCATTGTTTCTTGTATCTCTTATTCTTTGTTGATTCTGATTTCTAGTTACTTATTATTCTGGTTCAATTTCGTGTTTAGTTGCTTGCACAAAAGTAATCAATTGTCTTGTTAGATCCTGACAAGTTGTCTTAAGCAAACTGAAATAATTTTGGTTGCATTCCCTCTATTGCATTTGATAGCTATCTAGGTTATTGTTTGGTTTTTTTTGTGTTAGGCTTATGTATAGCAAACTTTATAATTGATTCTTATCAAATATAAATATGTTTAAAATAAACATAATAGAATTGTTAACATGCATGTTCAATTTGTTTATGGTAGCTTTGAACATTTGTTCGAGTTATATCAAACATATCTAATATTTACAAATTTGTGTATTTTATTTCCCATATTACTATAAAATTGTTTATTTTGTTGATGAAACAAACACTATGATCTACATTTCCAATGGTTGACTCCCATCTCATCATTGCATCTTATTATGTTAGAAATTAGAATGACCACTAGTACTTTACATAATATTCTAAAAAAATCACAAGATTGAATAAATAATGATAATAGAAACACCCCAAAGTTGTTCAACACAATTTACAAGTAAAATTTTAGAGATTGCACTACATAATGCTACTTCTGAATGAAATCCAACAATATGCAAGCAAACTTTGGAAATCGCTAATGTTGGAAAAACATCGGTATTATTTGGAGAGAATTGGCATATAGATTCAGTGGAAGATGGGCAAGCTTTTCTAGTTTGATATTTTGGTTCTTTCTATTATCTAAGTTGTTTTCAATTCATACTCTCTTTGATCCTATTGGCTCTAGCTTGATATTATGTTATTTGTATTTGTACTTACCATTATGATGGTTTTAAATTTTTGATCCTCTTGTGTTTAATAATGTTTTGGTTTGGTATTTTGAGTTGCTTTCATTTCTTCCACATCTATGAGACTATCAATCTACCTAAATAATGTTGTTAAAGATAATGTTTTTACTTGTCTCAATATTTGGAACTCATTAGTGTATAGTTTGTGATATATTATTTCATTATGTTCAACAAAATATATGGATCATAGCTCATATCACACAATTATAATACTTGTTTTTGTTGATGCAAAACATAAAAGGTGAATGTGGATGATTGAAGCTTACATGTAGGTCTTCAATCAATCAAAACCACTAGAAGAGGAAATACATTTTTTACAATTGTGTGTAAATTTAAGCATAATGATGTGTTATGGGATGTTTGTTTGTATTAAGATAATATCCTTGGGTTACATTTGTATCATTGCATCTAAGATTTTACAAGTAGCTTAGCACAAAACATACTAGATTGCTTGACAAAAGGCTTTAGTTGTATTTAAATGTAGATCAGTGGGTGCAGGTGTTACAAGAAAAAAGTACGAGAAGATGGTTAAGACAACTTGAAAGAAACAATTTGAGATAAACATCAAACACATTTGTCAATGCTTAGTTTCTAAATAAGCTTGGCTTTACCAATTTGAAGATGGTACCTCAAGAAACTTCTATTTGTGCCATTTCCCTCTACATCAACTTCATTATATCTTTTTTTATGGTCTAATGAAAAAGTTAAAACTATTGTTTGGTTTCTGTAAGTATTACAAGATACAAGACCAAAATTTGTTAATTTTAGTAGACTTGATATCCAAACTTAGTTCATTATACAAGTATAAAAGTATGTGTTATAATGCATTGATGGCTTTTTTATTTTTTGGCTTATAAACCATGGCATATCAGATAGCCTTAAGAAGTTTAACAAGTTTTTGCTCATAATGAACAAGTTCCTTCTAGTTGAAACCAATGGCAATAAACCCGCTAAGGTTGAGAATATTGAGAATAAAATTAGAAAAATGTTCTAAAAATGGCTTGTAGGAGATATATTCATGGCCTTTAAAATTCTCAACGTTTTTTAGTATGTCAATCTACATTATCAAGAAATGGAAATGGAAACAGGGCTGAAGTGCATAAATATGGATTTTCAAAAACCCTTGGTTGGAAACGTCTATACAATATACTATAAAAGATATAAATATATAATATATTTATATATAAAAATAATGCATAATATTCATTTTAAGTCCATAAAAGATAAATCATAAAACACTAAAAAATATAGTGTTCATTCCAACTTCAAAGATAAAATGTACATTCAAATCTAGAATAAATCATCTAGATTGTCCTCAAAATCATGATTGTCACTCCCAGTAGCTCCACTCCCACTAGAACTAAGCTTGGACTATATTAAAGGTATATTCTTATTGGACTAGAAACATTTAAAAGCTATAAATGTTATAGGGTAAAGCCAATCAATTATGAGAAATCTAAATTGACAGATGATTTTTTAAGGGAAAAAAGTAAATTGTCAAAGTCAATCCATTTTCAAGCTATAAAACCATATATATTAAGTGGATTGAATTATTGACTTTTTCATCAAATAAAACTCGAAGGCATTAAAGTACATTTGGAATTAGATTCAATTTTAGTTCCAGTTGTATAATATCCAATAATTATTGTTTCAGATGGAACTACGCCTAAACCCCTAGCAAGTGTCAAATAATCTCATAAATTATGGTCTTCCTTTGTCTTGCTTCAAATTTTGATTTACCTTTGAAGCTTCTATGTTGTCCCTAATGACTGTCATTTTCTTTTTATTTCTACTACATCTACTAGTATTGTATCATATGTTAATAACTTTTAGATAGTGTATTCTACAAAATAGGTTTTTTTTTTAAGTTTTAGTTTATTTGTTTTTACTTGGTCAATGGCTTCTCCACAAGAAACACCTCAGAAACATCCTTAAAACTCCCAAGTACGTGATGGAAATGTCTATAAAGTTTATAAATGTTTCCATCATGTGCTTGGGTGTTTATGGTACATTTCTAGAGCTTCTCTATACAAAAAAACATTTCCAAGGCAGAAACAGGGGGCTTGGGATTCTATTCTAGGGAAATTATTATTATATACAAATTTAAACTTTATAAAATAGAATTCATTAAAGATAATTGTATGCAACCTTTTTATCATATTTGTTGTTAAGAAATTATTTGATGTATAACATGGCATGAATCTAACTTAGACATTGTATTTATATTTGGTGCAGTGAAATGAAATATATTGATGGAGATATTAAAAGAGCCATTATTTACCATTATTGTAACCCACTAAGCCCACTTCAGTGCATGCAAGGTCATACTTTTATTGTGACCCAATGAAATCCAAGCTAAGAGTACTATATACAGGGTCCTAATCTACTAAAAATGAGGAGGACCCAACAAAATACAATCCCACAATTATGCAATCAAACTCATAATTTTATTGTGACCCAAAAAAATATAAGCCCGCAATAGCATAGACATGCTCCTACTTCTATTGAAGATGATAAGGTCCCAAACACTTTTTTTAGGGTATTCAAGGCTAAAAGTAGAATAAAACATATAGAGGAAATTATTTTTGTCATTTAGATCAACCTAACAGCGTTTTATACAAAAAATTGATTTTAATAAATTAAAAACATTGTTGGAAGGGGTTCAAAGCCCATTGTGCATGACAAAAGGAATGGCGACTAGCCATGATCATTCCTGAAGATAATGTGTCTTCCTAAATGATGAACGGGATGGCCAATGGGTCATGGCCATTCCTTAAGGTCTTGTGCCATTTTTTTTTGTTTAAGTTTTACTAATTTAGATTTTTTTCAACACCTTTGCTATAAAATAATTTAACATGTGCAATCTTAATAAAAAATGACACCACTATACTCATAGTGTGCAAAAGATATTTACATATCACAAAGCACTTCCCTTGTAAAACTAGCTCCCAAGAGACATAACTACAAATATCTTGATAGGCACATCATAATTGAAACTGCCATATTTAAAAAACTCACTTAATAAAGACCCTTCCCAAACTTCATGGAAACACTTCCCAAAGACATCATAGAATTCACTTGACAAGGTTTGGTGGAGTGATTAATCTAGTTAATTCCATTAGCAAATGAGACTTCACCCTGCGAACTAGTTATGCAGAGGTTGCCCTTCGTAGTCAGCTTCTTAGAGAGACTATGGTCATTTAGGCCACGTAAGTTTGAGGCAATAACAAGTATGTGATTCCCTTTAATTTTTGAAAGGTTTGGGAAATATTACCAAATTGGATTGTGATGGGATAGGCCATTATAATTATTGATCTTCAACAAGGAATTCCTAATAAGCGTGAGTCATCAGCGCATGTTGACTATGTCCTTGCCCTTTGTACACATCACTCATCATTCCTGTTGATTGAATGATCTAGAAAGGTGTTTGGATTGTGCCGACCACAACAGTTTCCATCAGCAACGTCGCAAGAATTTTATTGAAGCTTATCACTTAGAGGAAGAAGTTTTTAGCTAAGAAAAACAAAATTCTTAGTTTAGACAGAAGAGAGACTAGAAACCCTACAAAAGTTAGATATTGATTGGACTCATGCAATAGATCATTGGATAAAGACTACTATCGACGGATACATCACCAAATTTGTTGTGCATGGATACATTGCATTCAAGGATGTATAGGATTTGTTTGTGAGAGGCATTGGAGACAAGTTTCTACAATGACTACCTATTCTCATTAAAATGTTGGATGTAGAAAAGGTCATGGTGCATATTCCTACCAACATGAAGTAGTCACTTTTGGGGTTAGGAAGATATGTGCAATAATGAAGTGAATTATGAGGAACTGAAAAGGAAAGTTCAAACTTGTACGTACAGAATGGAGGATGCAGAGAAGCAGAGCGAAAAATAAATTATGGGACTAGAGCGAGCCCTGCAACAACAAAGAAGATGGAATAAATAGAATAATCATAATTTAGCTATGAGTAGGAGTGGAGTATATAGTTTATAGGATAAAAAAGGAATGGGAGCTCATGGGAGAGCCAAAGAATTTGGAGATGATGATGAGGAAATGAGAAGACCTGAGAGAAGAAAATGTGCAGATGAGAGCACAAACATAGATAGAGATCAGAAAATGAATGTTGAAAAGATGGAAGTGGAAAGAGAGAAGAAGATATAGTAGATTGGTTAGAAGGTAGTTTTAGGATGCAACTACAAGAGAGGATGTTGTTTGGGGAAGAGGAGGAATAGTCTTTTGAAGAAGTTATGTTAAGTTGCAGGATTAAAGTAGGTTCAACTTCAAATGAAGTAGAAGTCGCAAACATGGATCACTCATTTAAAGGGCACACATGCCTTGCATATTTTATCCATAGAAAGGGAAAAAAGTGCATAACTTAGCAAAGATAGTACATGGTTTGTCTTTTATGGATAAATTTTGGAAGTATAATGCAAACACTAAGAAAGTGTTGGATAGGAATAAATTGATTGAGGTTGGATTTTAGGTTGCAACAAATCTTAAGACATTGGCAAAGCCTAGTCCACAACCATCGTTGGTTACAAGCATGAACACAGATAGCATGGCTCTCAATGTAGGATTTTTTGTAACTTTAGCACCATATGATGGGATTGTTGACCCCGAATAGTCTCTTAATCTGTGAAATGAAATGGTAGGTTAAAAATATATCTAAAGATGATGCGAATAAGTGTGACCTCATAGGAGTTTTAATAGGAAGAGTTATAGAGTTCATCTACAAAAAATATGTTGCCAAACTGAGCTTTCAAGATGTCAAAGACTAGTTGATAGGTGAATTTAAAGTAAATAAATGTGTGAGTCAGATAATCCAGGCTCTAAAAGAGATTTGACAAAAAATCAACTAAATCAATGTGGGATTATGATCACAAATTTTCTAATGTAATGAACAATGAACATAGTAGATTTCTTATTTCATGATATAGATAAGGTTGCATGGTTTGTAGAAGCCTTGTGACCTTGGATCAAGGTCGACATTATTCAAACACAATTCAATAACAAGGTGGATGCTCAAGCAGTGATGCTCTGTGTGGAACAAATTGAGGATTACGTGGATAGCCCACAGTGTACAAGGAAAACTGGTGAAAAGATAGATGTTGTGTTATGCAAGATTGAGGAGCTACATGAATGTAACAGGGTCAGGCTAGACCTCTAGTATATGGAGTGTGGAAAAGAGGGGCACCATATAAATGACAGCCTAAAAGTTAAGATGAAATTTGTCATGTGGTAGGGTATATGACTATGAAATATCATTTATTACAACAATACATTCAACAACCTCAAACTTTGTATTGTAACTTCTACAAGTCACACAATCATGATGACAACAATTGCTGAGCACCCCAAGAATTGAAGGAAGACATCACCAAGAATGTCTTCACAATAAAAGCATAGCATATTCCCTCTACAAAGTCGGGGATCCCAAGCCCAGATGTAGACATTTAACCTCTGCAATGCATGTTGTACTTGAATGGGTGCTAACCTCACCTTAGTACCAACCATAGGGCCTAGCAAGTTGGACATTGTAGTCTCCCTAGTACCAAGCAGGATGGACTTCCCCATCTCCTCAGTAGCAACCACCACCAAACCCTGCATCACCTCCATAATAGCAATTAGGGTGGGCTCCATCTTTTCCCCAAGGAATGTTCGAAGGGTATGATGGCCAACAACAACAAGTTTGGGGTTCCCCTCAGCAGCAAGGAGGATATGAGGGTTAGCAATAGTCAAGGTGTTATTTTCAGCAAAGACAAGGGAGGTATAGAAGAGGCCACTGACAAGGATATCAAGAAGGTAATCGCAGACAAGATAAATAATAGGGTGTTAATTGATTATCTGCTATTTGTGTGGATAGTACAACCACTTTGCACATAATTGAATAATTAATCTTATGTAATGTGTTTATTGTAGTGTGTCCGACCAACACCACACTGAAGATTGTCCAACATTATAAAAACAAAGGAAAGAGAAGTTTGTGTGCAATGTAAACATAATAAATTTTCACCCCAAGAATCTTATGTTTATACAAGTAGTTACATGACATCAACATGCAAAGCAAGGATTGTCTCCCTTAGAAATGTCACAAGATTAGGGAATCAAAAAGGTTCAACATGATAAATACCCTGATCATGCGACATAAAAGAGTTTGATGTATCAATCAGCTTAGGTTCTACACAACATTCAATTGTAGGTTGTGTCAGAGGGTGACGCCACAATGATTGATGTGAAAATATATGGATAAATTATGCACATCATGAGACAGGAGGGAGTAGTTACTGCCTTGACCGATCTTCAAAAACTTAAGTACTTTGTGAAATGAAGACATCGTCGAATATTACAAATATTTTGCATAATCTATTAGAGAGCACATAGAGAGTTCGGTAACACATTGACAAGGTAATATGGTATGTGAAGACTAAGAAGCCTTGGGAAGTTGACTCTAGTAAGAATATTGAATTGACAGGATATAAAGTACCAAACGTTGTGTTTGATTTTGGAAACATAATCAGTATGATCTATTGATCCACATGGGAAGCGATTAGACAACCAGCTCTCAATTATAGTCCAATAACACTAAGTCTCATAGACTATGGGAGGGTAGAGCCTATTGGTCGACTGGAGGATGTGGAAATCAAAGTTGTTGATCTAAGCTTGCGAAGAGATTTTGAAGTAATTGACATGAAGACCGATGAAACACATTATCCTAAGTTGATTGGTAAGAAGTGGGCTTATGATGGTTAGATGACCATTAATACATTTTACAATCAATTGAAGGCACACCAAGGGGATAAAATTATCATTATACCCCTGAATAAAATTGAGAGCAAACCATACATCATACCCAAAGAGTCAAAGTCACTCTTTGCCTACGGAGATAATAGTTGGCTCAAGGTGAGCACGAAATCTAAGCATAACACACTACGAACCATGGAGTATTACTTTTTCCATCTAGAAACAAAGCCTCAATAGCAATTGCAACCAACTAAACAACTCTCAGACCTATGATAACAAAGGTACAAGTTATGCAGTTCCAAAGAAGAATCTAAGTCACCATTTGTGTGATCACCAACAAGGTTTGAAGTGGATTTGTTGTACAAAGTAGGTGTGACAGACATGGACTATACAGAGCCAACTAAAGGTCTTTTACCTTGAGAAATTATGTCTTCAATCAATGGTGATTCCGATACCCATATGCTAAAATAGGTAAGAAGATATCATGAGATGCATCCGATGCAAATGATTTTTGCTACAGAACATCAATTACCTTAATATTTTGTAACTAACAACTTGGATCAATTCATCTTCAGACTGGAACATCATGTGTCTAATATAGTGCAGATGGTGAGTGCACTAAACTGGGCATTAAAGGGAGTTGTACCTTGGTGGGCAGTTCACAGGACAAATCAATTTCAATGAGATGAGGCTTGCAAATTATCACGAGCTTTATTCCAAATAACACCTACCGTCAAGGAACTATGGTTGTTATTCCAAGAAGGGTAGCATCTAGAGATGCACATCTATATATGTGTAGATATATGGTCTGTGCAGGGTGTAGAACCCAAATATTAGGTACATGTATTCAGGTGTACACTGGCAACACTTTCAAGATGCTACATGTGTCAAGAGCGCATAAGGGAGACTAAGAATTGGTCGCAAGTCCAATAAGATTTTATTCAAACATTTGTTTTTGAAGATGAGAACCCCTTGGTACACCAAGCCCTGCGGAAACTAAAAATCTTCTTATGCCATTGTTGAGCAAAGGATCTTAGTAGTACATAAGATTTTGTTTTGCAAGAAGTGGCTAAGGACTTGAACGTGACTCTGAAAAATTATAAGGAGAATAAACAGAGAACAATTTTTGATAAAACCTTGCAATTGAATCATCGATAAGGAGGAACACACTGAGTTCAATGGCAGTGATGAGGACTTGGAATTGAATGGATTCTTTGAGGTAGAGTGACAAGTGGAGGAGCCTAGAGCCAAAATCATAGATCAAACTAAAGATATCCAGTTGCAAAATCTTGACATTAGGTGCAAGAAAATCAGAGAACATTATGGGATTCAATTTCAATGGATTCCAACAAAATATACCATAAGCCATTAAATAAATTGGTATGGAATATTGGGATAGAGCCTATGCCAAAAATTGCAACTTTAAGTGACTATTGCACACAGAATGAGATTTTAGAAGGACTGCAACTACTACATGATTATTATGATGTATTTCCAACAAAGTTCACAAAATAAAAGGGGTAGGCCCTTCCCTATGGGAGATGCACATAAAGCTAAAGGAATGTGCACACCCTGTGAAAAAATGCCCATACAAATTAAATCCCAACATGGAGTTTAAGGTAAAAGTTGAAGTGTATAGATGCAAGAAGCAAACATTATATATTCGATGGAAAAAGCAGACTGGGTTAACCCAATGGTGGTGCAACCTAAAAGGTTTGCAAAAATCAAAGTATGTGGAGATTATTATGCATTAAATGATGTACGTATTAATGATCCATTCCCAATTCCTTTTATATAAAAAGACTTAGATTCAATCGCAGGACATGAAGTGTATTCTTTTATAGATGGGATTAGTGGCTACTATCAGATACCAATCGCAACATAAGATCAAGCTAAAGCCACATTTGCAACAGAATGGGGTTATTTTGCATATAAGGTAATGTCTTTTGCATTGAAGAATGCCCCTACTATGTTCTCCAAGGTTGTGGTCACTATATTTAAAGACTTCATCCATGATTTCTTAGAAGTCTATCTAGATGATTGATTTGTTTTTTCTTTATTCAAAGAGCATTTATCAAAGTTGTCGTTGATGTTGGAACGTTCTTGAACTCTATGTATTGCGATGAACTTGAAGAAGTGCTTGTTCTTTACACCTTTCGATATCCTATTAGGTTATATAGTATGCTCTAGTTGACCAACCCAAAATCATTTATAAACTTCCATCATACTTCCATGAATGTTCTTAAGGCCCTTATATGCCATGAATCTAAGTGAGAATGAACTAGGAGTTGACTATGTTTCATGCTGAACTACAACCTCTATGATAGTAGCCTTAGAGATTGGATATTTAAAATATAGATACTACCATGACCTATAAAATTATTAGTGCATATAAGCACTAATAATAAATATATTATTATAGTGGATATACTATAATAATTTCTTAGAAGTCTATCTAGATGATTGATTTGTTTTTTCTTTATTCAAAGAGCATTTATCAAAGTTGTCGTTGATGTTGGAGCATTCATCCATGATTTCTTAGAAGTCTATCTAGATGATTGATTTGTTTTTTCTTTATTCAAAGAGCATTTATCAAAGTTGCCACATCCTACAAGCTCTATCAAGGTGTGATCATTCTTGAGGCATATAAGATACTACAGGAAATTCATAAAAAAGCTATGTGATTATATTTGTCCCCATGGAAAAGCTATTGCTCAAAAACACAAGGTTTAGATAGACTAATGAGCATCAAACAACATGTGTGGATCTAAATCATACGCTAGTAACAGCGCTCATTTTGGTCTTTCATGATTGGAGCAAACCATTTCATATTCATTAAAATGCCTCAGGGTCTGCAGTAAGAGTTCTAGCATAATCATGGAATAGGGGATTGGCCCAATCCCATTCATTTTTCAAGTCGTAAACTCTCAACTACAAATAAAAATTACATAACTATAAAACGAGAAGATCTGACAATGGTGTTTGCACTCCATAAGTTTAGACACTAAATTTTGGCAACGTCGTTTGAATTTTTTACTGGTCACTAAGGTTTGTGATATCTGGTAAAAAAGCTCATGTTAGGAAGGAGAATATCTCGGTGGCTGATGTTGTTACAAAATTTTCATTTCAGAATCAATGTGAGGCATGGGAGAGAAAATGTGGGACCAGACCACTTGAGCTGAATACGCAATAGAGAAGACCCTGAAGAACTTCAAGATGAATCATTGGACACTTGTTTGTGTTGAGTCTGTGATTCTTGAAAACATAGAAGACAACTAATTCCTTGAAACAAGGAATTTTTCCTGCTCACTATGTGGAAAGGGACAAAAAGCAATTGATCACAAAAGTCATTCCATTCAGTATCATTAATGACTTTCTATATAAAAAGGGCAAAGATGACGTATTGTGTAGAGTAGCATTGGAGCATGAGTGACCACAACTTCAACAGACACATCAGAGAATCACAAGTGGGCATTTCATAGGAGAATCTATTGCAAGGAAAATATTGCAAAGTAGTTTATGGTGGCCTACTCTGTTTCAAGATGTGCATCAAGTAGCAAAACACTGTGACATCTTCCAAAAGATGGGAAGGCCATGAAATGTCATTAAACCCTATGTTAGTTGAGCAGTTATTTGAACAATGGAGAATCAACTTTGTAAGACCAATCAATCCACCTAGTAAATGCAATCTTGCAAGGTACATAATTATTGCAACAGACTACTTCACTAAATGGGTAGAAGTTGTTGCGATATCAAGGTGCAGCACTAAAGACGTAGTGAAATTTCCATATGAAAGCATTATAACTAGATTTGAATGTCTTATAAAGTTGGTTAGTGACAGGGAGATGCATTTCCTAAATAACACCATCAAGACTATGACGAAGGGGTTATGATATCCCACCACAAAAGCACAGCATATCATCCGCAAGTCAATGGGTAGACAAAGGCATTGAACAAAGTCATTCACAAGATGCTCACAAAAATATGCAATGTGCAAAAGGATGATTGGGAGGATCAATTTTTTGTGATCTTATGGGCGTATAAAACAAACTACAAGCATGCGATAAGTTTCACTCCATTTTAGTTGGTTTACGAACTATAACCAATCATGTCAATAGAATACATAGTCCCTAGTTTTTGAATTGCAATGATCATGCGACTAGGAGATCAGGACTCTCTTCGGGCATTATTGATGGATATAACAAGGATGAAATAAAATTGGGAAAGAGCATAATGGACACAAGAATTCAACAAGGAAATTTAAAAAGTGTGGCATGATCACAATCTACGATCCAAAGAAATTATTCCATAATAAATAGTATTAATTTATGATATCATATTTTGGGCATTTCCAAACGAGTTGCACATCTGATGGAAGGGACCTTACATCATTCATGGCATCTCGCAAAAAGGAACAATTGTGTTAAAGTATCTTTAGGGAACCATTCTACCAGGGCGTATAAATTATTGTAGACTTAAGCTTTACCGTCAATAATCTCTATCAGATCTTGTAACAAAATTAGAGATGGCACTGAGTAGCACCATATTTATTAAGATTTTTGTTTAATGTATTGTTTTCTTGTTTTGGTTTTACATTTTTAGTGTAGATGTATAGTGTGATCTCTATATCGCAAGACATTGGAACTAAGTTAGAAAAATCAAAGTTGCAAAGTGCGATCTGGGAAGCAACCCAATATGGAAGGAACAATGTAATGTAAAGGTCAACATGAAAGTCAACAATTAAATCTGGGAACGAGGCATTAACAATCAAAGTACAGAGTAAGGACAATCAACAGTCATTCAAAAAAATGTTAGTTATGACACACTTGAAACATTGCATCTTCCATGAAGCGAATCGAGTGCCAGAATCAAGGGATGTACAATAAATAAAGTGTATGAGGGAAAAGACAACACGTCACATCAACAACTCCCATCAGCTGAACCAATGCATCAAGGCATTAAATTGCTAACGTCAAATCATCAGCAACCGATTATAATTAACTCAACAAGTAAAACGGCATGCAGATAGCTCAACACATTCAAAGCGATGTGTCAGATAGATTCAAGCAAGAAAAGATATATACACAAGGGCATGAGGAACACAATGACATTACGCACTTTTTGAACAAGAGCCCTTTACAATTTGTACCTAACCCATTCATTTTCCCAAAGATTGTTCACCAATACTAGTCAACCAAAGATATTGTTCAAATGCTACCCAAACAACAACCATGGATTGCTCACAACTTTTGATTAAAAAATAAATGGGTATTGAGCTAGCATTTAGACAACAAGATACCATGATCCAAATCCATTTGACTTCATTGACATAGTAGAAGCCAATTTGTTTATTTCATGTCAGCCAACAACAACACAAACAAGAGCCCTAGCTCTCCAACACCCCTACGAGGATCTAATGTAGAGTGACTCATCCACCTCCCTACATTCAGGCAATTGGACAAAGTGATGACACTTCTTAGTGGCTACAATGAAGGTACAATCCATCTCTCTGAGGATGTTGCGATCTTCATCAATAAAGAGACCATGGCGCAGGCAAGAGGAATTTTGGCTCAAGGTAAATCTCTTCTACAATATAAATCTAAGGCCCCTCCCATCCACTTAGATACCAAGGAGAAATACAATAGGGCATCCAAGGGACCCCTATTGACTTTGTGGAGGATATTTCGGTGTGCATTCTCTCTGAATGCATCACAAAGTGCTTCTAAGAGAACACTAAAAGTGCAAGACAAACTACCAAGGGATCATCGATATTACATATCGAATGATCCAATTGAATGAGGATTTTAACTGGCTAGAATTTGTCTTTAAGCCCATCACCAACATTGAGAAGGTCGTCAGTGGAACATCGCAGGTGTTCCAATACCAATTCCTAGTATTACTCCTCTATTTTACACAGTGGAATTCACCAGATGGCCCAATCAACCTAGATGCAAATTTATGGCGTGTGACTGCATTCGCCAACATTGCCTCGACCAAAATAGGGCAACATTATGAACAGCGTGACATATTCAATGCATGGTGGGTGGAAGTTCAGTACCTTATCTTGTCACACTCTCGGGTACCCTCCAATGTCATGTAGTGTTTGGGCCAACACGTTGTAATAACAAAGCTCCACAATGACATCCAAAGTAGTCTATGAGCTCCTAAAGGCACCAATCACCTCCTTGCCATTCTTCATAAATTGTTGGATGCCCAAGCAGTTCTTTGATAAAAATCTTTGTTGCTCGCTTTATTCCACATCTGTGAACCATACCTCTAGGGGCACAGTAGTCATTGACTCAACAATCAACAACACAATCGCAAGCAAAGGCACAAAGACCACTTGAAACAGAAGTAACCCCATCACAAATTGTTGCGGAAAAGAGGAAGGCATTGATGCGTAGAGCATCACCACCTCCACCAAAGAAGAAGACGTGCAATACTTAATCTTGGACTTCCGATAGGAATGTCTCACATATCATTGCAGTATATGCTCTAAGTCAGTTGAGCGTCACAAGGGAAGATGTGTACAAGTCAATGATTGAGGACGTAGGCACTGAGGTCTATGAGGAAGAAGAAAAAGATTTTTTCTTTTAGAAAGCAGTACGCACATGTCAAGTGTGAAACAATGTTCTAAAGATCCTTCTAGTGGACATTCCCACACCTCATACATCAATAATTGTCGATATAATGGAAAAACAACAAGAATGTACATGCATGTGGCTGCAAATTTTTAGGGAGCACCAGTAGCAGGGTCTTCAGCGGTACTAACAAGCCCATAGCAACAAGCCCACAACAGTGATTGATGTGCAAGCCTAGGACCCATATTATGCCCTGTCTATCACCATATATTGTAGAGCATATGGGTTCCTTTACTGAACCACATCCAATCGAGTAATTTGATCCACGATAGGCTCAAGTACCAGAACAACCCCAAAAGATGATTTGCACTTACAAGTGATTGAAGAACACTTTGGTCCCTTTAGCCAAATAAAAGATACTGGGATGCAGGCACACCATGGTGGAATCAATATTTTCCTCCTCTACTTTGTAGTCACTACATCTTTGGATTCTTCAACTCCTATGCATGAGCTCCAAGCAACTGCACAACCACAATTGAAACAACTAGCCACACAAACAGATCTCACAACGTAGGAACAGGCTGCTAAGAATCAACTCAGTAGGAGAAGGCTCATAAGGATGCTACAAAGAAGGATAGAAAAGAGAAGGAAAGGAAGGAGAAAAAATAAGAAGAGGAATGAAGAAGCATGCACACAATGTTGTTGAGGATGAGGAGTAGAGGAAAAGGCAAGAAGAAGAAAAGAAGCAGGATGAAGAGACTACGAAGAATGAGAAAGAGCGAGCAAATCAAGCAGTGCAAGAAGCGAAAAAACAAAAGGTTGAGGCCGATGCAACAATAATAGCAAAAGAAAGGGAGAAAGCGAAAGAAGTCCTACGAACATGAGATGAGGAAACACAAACACAGACCCAAGAGCAAGTGGCCAAGGACCAAGCAGAGGTAGCAACCAAAGCAAGGACAAAATCAGAGCATAAAATGCATGAAAAAGTCACAAAAAAATAGGGAGCAAAACCCACCAAGGTGGTGGCCATACCTGAGGTCCAACAGCCATCTTCCACATCACAAGACGGGGTCTACTCAAGGGGGTGCACAAGAGAAGGTATCTCAGTACAAGCCACAATTATCTAGCCAATGGTTGTGGGATGTCCCTACACCCTCAGCACAACAGAAAACCTTCTTACTTCCAATGGCACAGATAAATAAGGCACCTCCGACATTTGCAGCATCTACTTTGGCTCTTACCACAATGGTATAGGAAACATCGCTCGATGTTTCAAAATTACATTTGTCAAAGCAAATTGAGGGAGCGGCTACCTTGTAAGAGTCTATCATACAAAAGGCTTATGCACTAGAGCAAGAGGCATCGCAATTGAGGGAGAAAAATGTAGGCTTACACCTCAGTCGCACCAAAGCTTTGCAACTGATTGATGACACCTAGCTTGCATTGGTCACTCAAAGTATTGGGTGACCAAGTCATGTCCAAGAAAAAATAGCTCAAAACTCTTTTGTCTCAGCTAACAAAATACTGGCTCACTGCAAAAAAGTTGCAAAAGCTTTGAACACAAGGTGAGAATTTGAAGGCACAAATAGAGGCTATTTTTGAACTTAAAAAATATGAGCAAGTCTTAAACACTATCACTCTCCACGCTCAACACATAGTTGGAGGCATGCTCGACTGGAAACAACAGTTGAGCACCACATGGAAAGAAACCAACCTAAAGTTCACTAAGTTTGACATAGCCAAAGCAACAATGGGGGATCAATATGCTACCTTTGACGTGCTAGATGCCGCATTAAAACAGTTGCATGAGTCAAGAGACAATGTCATGCACAAGTTGCAAACATGGAAAAATAAGATGTGCAATACATTTGTTAGTATTCAAACAGAGTGAAAGAGCTAACACAAAAAAACCAGTAGAAAGAGTCGCACACTAGGGCAATCCTCACGATCACAGAAGATGATGACATTCAGAATCTTATAGGGTGCCAAGTCCCGTTGCGCACTATGATCAGTATGGTGCGAGAATTTGTCACTAATTAGACCATGTTCAAGAAGGACTTGGATAGCTCCAACATAGAGATCATCTAAGAGCCCCATTTCATTCCACCAAATCAACTCCGGCAGGAGCTCTAGCCAAAAAAGACCACCACAACCACTCAGCGAGCCATCCAAACAAAGCAAACGCCTCCAACACCAAATTCTACAGTTGTCTTCTTCAACAACAACTCCAACAACATTATCTTTAATCTCCTTTAGTTCCAACAATGCATTTTATGCCTCCACCTTCTCTCTAAATACTACACACATTCCAATTTTTGGCATTTTGAAGAATTTTATCTAGTAAAGAAGGCCTTAAACATTAGGAGCAGGCCCCGATTCGTTGAAAACCCGTAAAAAAAGGCTACCTAGTTATGTTAATCTATTGAAAAACCTAAAGGATGGTAGATTGGTATGTTAGTTGGTGCAATAGGCAAAAATAGGTAAACACCTTCAACGATCACAAGTAATGTTTTTGAACTAGTCTCTTAGCATAGGTAATTTTCTCAACTCTAGGACAAGGCACATTTCATGCGACTTTGTCTCGGGACGAGACAACTATTTATGTCAATAAAGTGTTGATGGTAGAATAGAATTGTAAAATCACAGTGTAGATGCATGAAAAACGTGCGATGGATATCACCCTACATGACAAACGTGCGATGGATATCAACCTGTATAAGAGATTCCATTTTGTATGTATTCTAAAAAGTTTGTGCATGCGAAAAGACTCATTCATGCTTGAACCAAAATAATATAATGCTAAAAGACTCATTCATGCTTGAACCAAAATAATGGAATGCAAAACAACAATGTATTGTAAAGTTCTATAACTAGCGATCAGTTGTAATGGAAAGGAGTTCCGAAAGATAGAGACTAATATAGAGATCTAATAATGGTTTTCCCACCCATCTTTTTGTACTTGTTATGTGCGCAGCCTATGCCCTGGTTTGCTCGAATATGCTTAATCATTTACTAATAATGAATGTTTTGTACATTTAGTTTGTGTTTTTTGAATAACTATATAATTCAAAATTAAATAAAGATGATCTATTATGTAGCTATGTCTATGTTCCGAGTCTGTATCCTACTTCGCACATAACCACAAATTAGTATATTATTATGATGGGTTTTCTAGAAACCTCTGCTACCACTACATTGTAAGAATTAACATTAATTTTTTGGGGTTTCGGAGGTGGACAGGGGTGGCACAAGAGGGAACAAATTGGCTTGTTTCAATAATTCTTTCCTACCTACCCTGTTATCAAGTGAATAGCTAATTTAGAATTAGTTTTTAAAAATATCAATTGATTGCCAACATAATAAAAACATACCGTGTAATCAACATAATATAATTAAGTATTAGCTATCAATAAAAGTCAAAAATACAAAAGCATCCCAGAGTGAGGGTCCAACAACCTTTGTTTAATCAATTTAAAAAAAAATCAACAATAAATGAAAATATTTTAAGCCATCATAAAGTGTAATTAATAAAATTTAATGTGTCTATAATTAATGAATTTTAATATATCAGGTCTAAGTTGGGTCAGCGAAAGGGCTAACAAAATAAGAGAGTAAAGAATATCTCTAAATTGTATTGGGTCGACCCAGTACAACCAACAATTAAAAAGGAATTTACGATAAGAAAAGAGGGATGGAAAGAAGATAAGACTAAAGTAATACTCAAGGGAGAAGAAATATCTTAGGAAATGGTTTTATTAAGGGGCAATAATCGTGTGAAGCACCAAAATTCTACCCACCACTTTCTCGATGCACCTTTTAGGACATGCACTCAGAAAGATTGAGTCTCAACGGGTTCTTGTAAGATGTAAAGCCCCAGTATGTGATAAAAATTAAAAATATTATGTGTATACACTTTCTATTATAAATAGATATTTCACCATGCATCATAATCTCAATTGTCTTGGCTCTAAAAAATTGTGAGGTTTTCAAGGATTACCCCAGGGCTACAGTGTAATGAGATTTCACCATGCAGTATGATCTCGTGCATTCATTTTCTTAAGGATATATCATCACTAGGCCTACACAAAGTACTACCCCATCGCTATAAAGAAGTGGGATTTCACAATGTGACATCATCCCCTTCACCTACTTGTCCAAAGACTTTGAACTCTATACAAACATCTTTGGGATAGAAGGGAAGTGGTATGATGCCATGTGGCATCATCTCACTGACTCACTAACCCAAATCTATTACAATGATATAAACATCTATGGGATAGAAGAGAAATAAAATTATGCCATGCAACATCATCATAATAACCTGCAAATCCAAAGTGTCATTGATGTCATTGCCCCAATGAGAAATCTTGAAAAAAGTTAACGAAGTATTTAAAATACTTTTGAACAAGCATGAGACCACCAAGAGATTGACACATGGCATTAGTAAACCTTCAAAAATAAATTTCTAAGTCTTTTGAATAAGTAGAAGCATAAAGGTGCCATCTGGTTATGGGTAACTTTTATGAAATTGACCAAGACCTGCTGAGTGAAAATGTGTCACATGGATTTGGGCAAATGTGCAAAATTAACTAAGTGTCAAAATGCTTTTTCAAATAGTTTGGAGCCATCAAGAGTCATAAAAGGTCACTTTGTGGAATGATAAAAGTGTTGAGTACCTATAGGCCAAGAATAGAGGAACACAGTAGTCTTCAATTTAAAAACCAACGGCTAAGAAATTTGAAATAATATGGCTAAGGGAAAAGTCAAATAATGACTAAGTATAAAATAAATCAATGCACAGATATAACCTATTTGCTCGATTCAAAAGTCAATATAATCCATTTGCATGAAAATGACTAAATTAAAAAGTAAACCTTATAAACATTTATCTATTTTGACTCAAAAAGAAATATAAATGGTCTAAATTACTTTTAAAAAGAATCCATAAAAACTTTAAATAATTACATAATTTGCACAAACCCAAGGCAAAACAATCTAAAAGGAAACTATAAAATATGTTTCAAAACACAAGCAAACAAGTAGATTAAAACTTCATATAATTGTGAAAATTTAGATATTTAAATTAAATCACCCCAATATATGAATTACACTAAATACTTATGATGAACATTTGATTATTCAGACTTAGTTAAAGTGATAGAAACATATTCAAATTTTAAATCTTCACATTTAGTTTAATGAACTTCCAAGAACACTGATTTAAATAAACAAACCACAATGAACTTCTTGAAGTATAAGATCAAACTCCAAAGCAAAAACAGAGTGCTCATTTTCAGATTTAAAATGACATACTTTCAAGAAATAGTAAATGATGACTCTTAGTAGGAAATACCCTTGATTATTTCATGAATCCAAAATATATAATTTCACAAGAACAAAAAAAATTAGATACAAGATATCACTTAAAACAAAACATAATTCAAATGTACTAAACTCTATAATAATTAGTGACATACTAATCTATAATCCTACCCAAAATTATTAAAATATGTGATCATGTGATTGATTCATTTAATTTGCATTCACACATAGTAATTCAAATTTGCACAAGCTCAAAATAACTGAAGAAAAAATATTATACATTTTATTTCAGGTGGAAGTGGATTAGGCATTGTGTTTCCATCTAAAGTATTTATATCCCCAACAGAGATACTTTGGTCCCTTCCAAAAACCTTATTCCACCCCCAACTAGACTAAAAAGCCTATGGTGGAAGTTGACAAGATCATCATTTAAAAGAGAGTTCTAGATTTTACATTTTAATTAAATTCTTCTAAAATGAGACTTTTCATTTACATCCATAAAGGATTGGGAACCAAGTCATAGGTAGAAAGAAATCAATAAGTTCATTATGGATTAATATAAACTAGAATTTAAGTAATGCTACATTTTTCTTCTGATATTTCCTTAAGTGCATTATATGGATTCGAACAAGAAAATATTTGTTCTAAATCCATTAGTTCTGTTACAAATCATGGACCTTAAAATTTAGAAAATGAACCATGCGATCACAGTAGTTTCACTGTTATGTACTTTGCATGATTTATACCCCTTAGGTACTTGTTGATGTTAAGGTTAGTATTATCTTGTGATATTACATACAATTTGCTTCATTTATCATTGCAAATAGCATAAGAATAGAGGATATATCGTTTTTGATTGGACCTACACCCTTCCAAACACTAAATCTACCTCCTATTTTACATGAAAACTCTTAATTGTTGTTTGCTTGCTTTCATTGCATCTTGCCAACCTTTCTACGGTTATCCACATTTTCACATCTACATGAAGTAGTTAGGCTAAAAGCCTATAGAAACAATGACCTCAAAGACGATTATGGTGGCCGAGCTTGAGTCCCTGTAGGGGGTGAATTCTCTCAAGAATCTTGCCGAAGACCTCCAAGAGAATAAAATTGCCTAGGAAAAGTTGATATTGCAGTTTGATGACTCTATGAGAGCAATGGAAAGACAACTCCAGACCCTGAAAACAGGGTTTCCAATTTGGAAAAGGAGAAGGCTGAAATTTTTAACTTGCAATCCCTCAGAGAGAACCTTGACATTGTCAAATCCTGGACCAGCCCATGTGTCTTATCTTTGATGTTATGAAACAAATTGTCATAGAGGGCCATGATCATGTCAGCGAGGAGATAAGAGCCAAAAATGCCAACGACATGGCTCTTGCAGTTGGCAGGCCCTCTAATTGACCATGCTTTGTTCTACAAAGAGCTCTAGCAGTGGTCTTCCAGTTGCCAGAATGCATAAAGTTAAACGATAATTGCGAAGTTACTTGGACTATCGTCACAAGGACTGGAAGCTGGAACAGCACCTAAGGAACAATGACGCAATTAGTATTGGAACTTTGTTTGTCGTCATCCTACAGTCTTCTAGCTGTTTTGTTACTTCATCCCTATTATGCAGTATAGCTCTGATATTAAGTGTAGTAGTGGTATTTTAAAATCTTAATAAATATCAGAACCATGATGCTTATTATCGTACTGTTATTATCAACTGTTGCATTCAATATGGCCTTGATGGTAGACTTCCACAACCCATTTGGTTATATTTTTTGTTGTTACTGATCATGGCCTGCCATACCTGGAAAGCTTCCAGGTTAAGACAGATCGGAATACTTCTGTAAATGGTGGTTTATCGATATAGTTTTTCATTTTTAATCTTTTTACTCTAAATAGCAAATGTAAATTAATGGTGGCACTTTATGAGAAATCTTGATTGATAAACTTGCATTCGGTGTTTGATGATTAAGTACTCAAACTATTTGCTAAATTAAGTACATCATACATAAATTGACAAGAAGAAAATGTCATGCTAACAAGAAATTATTGTTCTGATTGGGCCCAATCCTTGTCGTGTCCCTGTAATGTGCTCCCTGATATGCTCAAGGGTGACAAGCTCCATCAAAGAAACAGCCTTTGGCTTCTTTGACTTCCCATATTTTCCTGAAGCAAAAATTTCAGTTTCCAGCATAACTTGCATAGGTTCTTGCTCGGCCTGCTTAGGAACAATGCCTGACACAGACATTGCAAGCTCAGCCTTAACTAGTTGCCCTTGTATCCTCCCATATTCAGTACAAGGATGCCGTGAAGTATCTTCATTTAATTCATCAAAATTTTGAAAAGGTCCTTGCTGCAAATTCACCACCTGTTCTATCATCAGTGATGCAGGCTCCGCTTTGATAGTTTTTGATACATCGGATTTTATTATACCCAAGTCATGTCCATTTGGATGAAAGTTTTTAGTTTGCATCTGGGAAACTCCTTGCAATTCACTTGGACTTTTCACGGATATCAGCGAATTTTCAACCCCCTGATGAGCAAAGCTTTGAGAAGCAGATTCTGTATTTCTAAGTTTTACCGGAGGTTGTTAATCCTGTATTGTGTCATGCAGAGAAGTTACTTATAGACTTTGATGCTTCAGTTTTTATCTGCATAATCTCTTCCATCTCACTTGTATTCTCACAAATTCCAGTGTATTCCTAACTTACTGCTTTGCAAACCTTGGAGAGGTAGGTTCAATCTTTCTTCTTTTAACTGGTTCCTGTATTGCATCAAGCAGAAGAGTTGTACAGCTTGCTGGCAAACTCATGTTAGTCCCAACGGTAGTGTTAAAATTTAAAGAGATTGGCATTGCATTCACAAATTCTGCTGCCCCTGGGTTTGATAACTGAGCATGTTTATTGTCACATTGTCGCATTATATGTCAATGAACAGGGCCACAAACAGGACAATATTTATCACGGAAGCATTGCTGATGCCCTATAAGATTATGAGGTTCGACAATTTTCATAACTACATTTTCTAGCATCACGTGGTAACGTGTTCCCACAGCTTGTGTTTGTATATATGCACACCAGTCCAGCATCGGCATTATGGAGCTGAACATTTCCTAGCACAGTCAAAATAAAGCAGCAACACTTGTCATATGAGAAATTGCATTTTCTGTTTTGCAGAAATAATGCTGGGCTGGGCAGGCAAATAGCATATCCAGCAGTCCCACAACTTGCTTGGGACATTGCAGTTGAGGCAATATCATTTCCCAAAATTTGGTGGTAGGGCTCTTGCTGCTGTGTTATATAATGGTCCAGCGCCCATGGTGGCTCTTGTTGGGGCAGCTGTGGCTGCTGCATCAAACATGAAAACTGATGTGGAGGCTGAAGCTTTTCCTGCGATTGCAACTCCTGCAAATTGACTTCTGGCTTTACATGGGCTGAAAAATTATTATGAACATTACCAGACTGTGTTTGTTGTTGCTCTTCAATTGATAATACCTGTCACTTTTACAAATTCTCAGATTGTTCTGGATACTCCAGGAGTTATCATTCGATACTTCAGATTGTTGAACCAATGGATCATATAATTATAAACTAAACTGCTGTGTTCTCTAAGTAGCAGTAAAAAAACATGGATGCTCCGCCTAGATGTGTCTTGGTACCTCCCCATTTCTGCCCAGAGGCTGTCAAAGAAGGCAGACTCTGAAGTATGCTTCTTCCTTCCACAGGTAATTGCTGTTGTTGTTGACTTCATTGCATTTGTTGATGTTTCTGAGTATATAATCCTTGGACATGTATTTCTTTTTGTTAATACTAATCCCAATGAGTCCCCATTCAAATTTGTTACAGTAGTAAGTCCACCAGATGACGCAGAAGCATATAAGTTTCTGTAACCTAGAAGATCAGCTTCATTCATTGCATATCATCACCAGCTAATGGAGGCAACTCCTTGGTAATTGCAGCTTGTATGCCACACGACAATGCATTCAGTTTTTATAATGAACACACAGACTGGACAAAGTAATATGTAACTATTCTGGACAATTAAAACTGATAATTGCAAATATATAAAAATTGATTTAACATTGCATATGATTTTGTCAACACTGTTGACCACTATTCTGGTGAGAGGATGCAGCAGTAAGTCTGCCAGATGATGCAGGACTGTATAAGTTTCCAGAACCCAGAAGATCAGCTGCATTCATTGCATGATATCACCAACTAATGGAGCCGGCTCATGAGCAACTGCAGCAGGTATGCCACAGGACAATGCATTCAGTTTTTATAATGAATGGAGACTGAAAAAAGTGATATGCAAATATTCAAGAAAATCACAACTGATCCTCGAGAACATACCAAAATTTCATCTAGCTTAATCAATCTAAAAGCAAGAATTGTGCAACTTACACTGCATAATATTTTGTCGACATCCCTGACCGCCATTCTGGTGAGAGGAAGCTTGCACATTGTCATATTCTGAAGCATTTAAGTAACCTTAATTAGATAATGCTGTATTGTTATTCATCAGATGATTATTATTTCCTGCCAGCTGTACTCTACAGTTTATGATCCTGTGTGAAGAATTCCTCAGCTGCACGTTAAACCCACCCATTGTGCCACATATTTGTTCACTCATATTGCATCAAATTTGGCCATTTTTCCCACCAGTAAATTGCTGTGGTGAAGCAATTTTCTCGTTGTTAACATTTTAGTAACCCATTCCATCAAAGGATGCTTTCTTTGTCCCTAAAAACTGTGATTCACGAAAGACGGGGGCTGGAATCATCTGCCTCCTGACACTATGTACACCTACTGTAGGCATCACCTGTTTTCTGAACCCATGGATATGCCTCCAACACCCTGCTGACATTGCAGAATGTTGCCTAAAAGTCGCAGCACTGTTGACAAATTGTCGCTAGAATTAAAAAGGCGTCATTATTGAGAACAGCAGTATGAAGAAATTTATTGGAATTATCATCAGCTGTAGCCTGTCATAAATGAGTTGGAATGCATTAATCGGGCCCATAGCCTGCTGGCAATATGCAGTCCATGTCAGCAAGGTTAGGAACCGTAGTGGCCAAAGTAGTATTTGACATCATCGAAATATCATCACTAGTAGTTAATGTCATTGAATTTCCACTTACAATATCTGACATACTTGAAGTTAAATCGTTGCTCCCATAGTTATCATACACAGCACAGAATATGGGGAAAACTTTGGTTACAGTTACCAGGTAAAATGCCCTGAGCCAAAGCCTGCAATCGTTGTTCCAGGGTACTGATGCCCTGTACTTTTTCTGAATTAAAAAAGGATTAGAATAATCCTCAAGAATACAGCATCAGCAACTTTACCTCTTTTGTCGTAGTGTTGAATATTTTTTTAAAATATTGGAGAGTTTACAAAGTATATAAACCCCAGGGTCAACTGCACAACAAACCAATCACAATCCCAAAGGACAGCCAAATTACTAGCCACATGGTCTAACTACAACACTCAAGCACCCACAAGCAGTGGAGCAGTATCCGTACAGGCAGAGCCCGAGAAGTAAACAAAACATTACATTAGAACGATGACGGAGGTAACAAATTCCAAATAAGTAAACAACAGATCCTTCCAAATCAGACTTATTTTTTATTCAGGCCCACTCATAGTACCATCAGGTCCGTCTGAAAACATCCCCACTGTCATGCCCCAGGTCCTTACCCTCAGTATTCAGCTCTAAGATAGCAGGCAGGTTGAAGCTGCCACCGACTACCACTGGCTACTGTACCTCATGAATAATTTTGTTTGTATGTCTTTGTAAAATCTCATCCAACCAAATCTGACAGACACACTCATCACTAGTTTTACCACTGTCCAGTGGAACAAATTTCACAGGAGCATCAGCCGGTTCTAAACTGCCACCCAAATCCTCTTCAGCTTCAATAGAACTCTACATGATTTGCATCGCATTCTCTTTAGCTTGCCTACTTCCCATTCAAGCCTATGCATGATTAATTGCCTTTAAGGGCTTTAACATATATGAGTGAGACATTGTCTGAAGGATTTCCTTATCTTGGGAAGTATCAACACTATCCCAATCAAATATTCATTCCATATCCTTCCTCACCAAGATCTGGTTCAATCTAAAGGTAGTATGTTTTCACAACCAGGTCCCACCCAAGAACAAAGACATCATCCTTGGATCCTGCATTAGAAGTATCCTCCAATACAGGAGCTCCGTCCACTCTGGGGAAACTGCCTGATTTCTTCATGTATTCTGATTCAACGATAATAGTACCAGAATGCAAAAAATTACTCAATTCCTCTCTTGGCATCTTGATCCAAATACTTACCTACACAGCAAGAAAACGGACTATGACTTCTCCATTGAAATCAGTAATCCCCCATATCTGAGTGAGACAAAGTCTGAAGGATTTCCTTATTTTGGAAAGTACCAACATTGTCCTCATCAATATTCATTCCATATCCTTCTCACCAAGGTCTGGTTCAATCTAAAGGTAGTATGTTTTTGTAACCGGGTCCGACCCAAGGACAAAAACATCATCCTCGGATCCAGCATTAGAAGTATCCTCCCTTATAGGAGCTCTGGCCACTCAGGGGAAACTCCGAGTTCCTCATGTATTCTAATTTCGGGGTCAACAGTAATATTACCAAATCGCAAAAACTTTCTCAATTCCTCTCTTGGCACCTTCATCTGAATAGTTACCTACACAGCAAGAAAATGGACTATGACTTCTCCATTGAAATGAGTAATCCCCCTACCAATTCCTCGAAATACATTCTTATTACTCACTTTCCATAAAAACCATGGCACCTCAGTAGACAGAAAACACAACTTTTGCAAAAATATATATATACAAACATCAAAACTAATAATACCAAATAAGATATCATTCCAGCAAACTTCTTTTTGAGCAACACTGTTCCAGGTAAACAAGACTCTAGACCAAACAAACTCAAATGGGTGTTGGTAGTAGATAGCATTTTATTTGTAGTAGTGAGGAGTCTGCTAGACACTGTTGACTGTTGCTGTTAATTTGTCTGGGAAAGAATACACAAATAAAACTTCTTAAAAGAAAACTTGGTTGTCAATCATTAACAAGTATGATGGATTAAAAACTATCATGCGACGCCTATACAAGAGATCAAAAAGCCATAATGCATTAAACTATATATTTTAAGTCAAAAACACTCTGTTATACATTAACTTTGAACAGTTCTAAGATGAAAATATTGAATAACTTAGCTATGGTTGTATGCTAAGTCAAAAGGTTTAGGTTCGAGTTTGAGTTCGAGTTTGAGTTCGATGAAGATAAAATTCGGTTCAAGTTCATCAATGGATAAAGTTCGAAAAAAATCGCCATGAGTCATGGAAAAATATAAAAAATATTAAAATAAATTAAAATAAAAAATAGTGAAAAAAATAAAAAATTAAATAAATATATTGTATATATAAATTAAAATAAATGAAAAAAAAAAATTGTAAATAAAATAAAAAAATAAAAATAAAATAAAAAATAATGAAAAACAAAATTAAAATTAAAATAACTAAAAATAAGGTAAAATAAATAAAAATAAACGAAAAACATAATAAAAATGAAATGAAATGAAAATAATAAGTTCACAAAAATAGAAAATGAATTTTATTTGTTATATACTGTCTGTAGGTGTGCTCCACCTGGGGAACTAACACATTCAGAAATATTGTGGGAGAACCTCACACATCATGTATAGGAAAAGCAACACAGAGCACAAGCTTGGCGAGACAAATACATTCGCCGGCCTCAAAAATTTGTCGCCACAGAGCCAAATAAACATCGATTGAATATGAACTGTCCAGCAATTCAAGCGGCAACGGCGCAGGAGCGGCGTGCAGGTGCCTAGCACTGTCGCCGGAATATTTAGATGTCATGTGACACCCCCACTCAGCTCACAGTCGCCTTTACACCCAGTCGACACTGCCACTTCAACCTAAACCTGCAGATGCCACCACTCCCATGCGCAGACCAATTCAAACGAATGACAAAATCCCTTCAATTTTTTTTCTACTCAGTCTGATTTGTCATACCATACTGGACAAATTTGAACAATTTTTTTTGGTCTTAAAAATAAATCGCCAAATTCCGAATTTTTAGGTAAAAATTCGGCGAACCTTGTGACTTAGGTTGTATCAGTATGGCATGCCTTCATCTACTCCTAAGAGGTAGACCAGAAACAAAGAAACCATGTCAATTGTCATCGACAGACTCTGATTAGCACTTCCATTTATTCCCTTGTATTGTACATACAGATTTATAATACAATACAAAAAATTATGCACATTTTATATTCATGATAAACAGACTTAAACTCTTACAATAGTTGATCATAACACAAGATGTCGTCATTTTTCTCTACATGAATGTTTAATGGAAACCAACAAGTGAATCATAAAAAATGTTATATCAGTAAACAATTAACTATCTATTAGTTTCAATCACACAAAAATACAAGTGATAAACAAGTATTATCTTCAACCATACCAGTAAAGTGCCAAAAAGCATTTAGTAAAAAAATGTAAATCACGTGAAGAATGATTATATGTTTATTCAGACAACTGACATTTAGATTGAATTGCAATAGAAAATATGACATGCCTTAAATAAAATAGATTTAGTTTCTTAACGTTTCGATCTAAAAAACTAATTGAACTTTGACATACTGACAAATTTTGAATGGGAGATTTCAATGAATGGCAAACACTGACTACTTTTCAATGGGGGATTTCAATGAGGTTAAAGTTTCTTTTCATTGATGAAATAAACAGTAACAAACTAAACAACCAAGTAATGCCAAATTCTAAACTGACGTACACACTTCACAGTTTTGGTCGACAATGCTACATGCAACTCTTAAAAAATAATTTTGTACATAGAAATACCTTTGAAGCAACCTCTTTAAGTCAATTTTTTTCCATAAGCTTTGAAAAGTCAGACGATGGTTGCCAGACAGGTGATATGCACTGTCACAGAAGTTGATATCTGGAGCAAACAATAAAAAAAAATTTGCTAAATGTCATAAAATTTAGTTGATAAGCATAAACAGAAATTGTTCTTCCCTGAAATTTCAACATCAAATCAATAAGTTGAAAATTTGAAGAAAAAAATATATTCGTTTTCCTATCATTTTTAGACTGAAAGAAAAATGACAGACGTATGCAAAAGGATTCAAAGCTGAAGGGACGACATATACCTATAGGGGCCGTTCACTAACTTATTGCAATCATAAACGTTACCTAGTAAGGTATCTGCTATTGAGGATAAGAACACTTAACAAGTAAAGGCAGGCTAGTATGTAGCACGTGCACCAATATCTTTGGAGATAACTAACACATCCTAAATCCTACATACATGTGACCTAATTGACAAATACTTTTGCTTGGAGCCGTGTATTTCAAGTTTTCTGTGTCCCTTTGAAGGATTTTCGTAAATTGATGTTAGAAGAGGTTGCAAGGGGGCTAATCTAATTCTACCCCCATTGATGTTAGAAGAGATTTGAAGGAGGGTAATATGCTGCCTCCTGATGCTAAAGTCTTATGTTGTTGCTTTTCCTAACTCTGATTAAATTCAAAGCCAAAAATAACCTTTGCATTTTAGTCTCAATAAATGTCATATAAAGCTTGAAAAAAAAATCTGCACCAAAACACTAAATGCCACTTACAAATCAAAAGTCGGCCTTTGATGTTTAGGAGAAGCTCGAGGGGAAAGTACCCTACTCCATCCTAATACTGAAATCGACAAAAAAAAAGTCTTATATTGACGTTTTTCCTGAATCCGATTACATTTGAAGTCCCATATAACCTTCTATTGAAGCCTCAATCACCACCATACAAAAGTGCTATTATTCCATCTTAATACTGAAATCAACAAAAGAACATCTTATGTTGACGTTTTCCCTGAATCTGATTAAATTCAAAACCACAGGGTGTAATGTCCCCAAATAGGATGAATTAGGAAAAAAGGGGTTTTCTCTAAAATTTTTTAAATCTGCTCTAAAAATTAGCAAACCCTAGATTGAGAATTAAATTCTCAAAAACCTTATTTAATGCAAGAAACCTTAGACACCAAAAAGTGAGGGTTTTGTAAGGAATATTTGACAATAAAATACCTTGAAATAATATGAAAATAAGCAATAAATTTCAGATTTAAACCCACTTAAATAAATACATTTTTCTCCCTTTTTTCTGCCTCAAAATGATGAAGGAAAAATCAAATTTAATATCTAATTTTCTGCTGCTGTTCGTAGAATAAAAGATCTTCAAAACCATTGCCAAAATCGCTACCAACCTCGTAAAAATATAGAAAAATACCAGTGCTTTATTTTGGCATAAAATCATCATGTGACCTTCCTAGGTCAATCGCACCACTCTTACGAACTCTGGAAAAATAACAGAAAAATACAGGGACTATTCCAGCTTTCCACAAGCAAGAAAATATTCAAAAACCTGTCAGAAACATTAATAATAATTTTGCAAATTATCTATTAATTTTTTGTCTTCAAAATCCTTTGCAAATCGTCCAAAGTTCCACAATAATTCAAAAAAAATATTAAATAATTGCAGATAATTATTTTGTGAATATTTTGACCAAATAGAGCCTTCAAACCCTAACGACCACCTTCCCAAACGGGTCGCTCCACTTACAAAATTAATATAATAATTTAGCAAGCCAAAAATGTAAGTAAAATATTACCAAACCCTAAAGAGCAAACACCAAAACCCTCCAAGGTAGTTCGCCCCACTTCTAGGGCACAAAACAAGCTTTCATTTTGCAAGGTGGTGTCAATAGACACCTTTGTAAGATTGATCAATCACCAAAGTAGAGGATCTCTATTGGGCATGCATCTCAATAGTCTTCTTCACGAATGAAGAACAAGAATATCAATTTCAGCATATCCTCCATTGTAGCCTTCGCCATGTATTTATAACTTTCCAAAGGAGGTGAACCACTTTCGAAAGATAAAACACCTTTCCTTATCTTCACTTTAGCTCCCATGCCAAAATCTCTTTTTTGGATAATATATTAATTATTGGTCTTAATTAAAATAATAATTAAATTAATATTTAATTCACTTAAGCACTTTAGTGGTAAAACCCACTTTTAAAATATTTTATTAATTAATTAATAATTGTTTTATGATAAAAAATCACTAGTTCAACAATTAATAAATAACTAAAGGTCTTCATACCTGTTTATTTAAGAGGGAAAAATGGGGACATTACACAAGCAAACCTTGTATTGAAGTCTCAATAACTACCATACAAAAGTTTGAAAGTTTTCAGTCCCATAACACCAAATGCCACTTATAAATCACCAGACCCTAGGAAAAGGTTTGAGGGAAGTATCCTGCTCCATCCTAATACAGAAATCATAAAAAGAAAGTCGTGTCAATGATTTTACCTGAATCTGATTACATTCAATGTCACAAAGAAACCCTGTATCAAAGTCTCAATAACTGCAGTACAAAATTACCCTACTCCATCCTATACTGAGATCAACAAAAGAAATCTTATGTTGATACTTTTCCTGAATCTCATTAAATTCAAAATCACAAATAACTTTGTATTGAAGCCTCAATAACTACCATACAAAAGTCAGAAAGATTTCAGCACATAACTCCAAATACCACACAAATCAATAGTTGGCCTTTGATATTAGGAGAGGTTCATGACAGAACTCACCTCCATTGAAATACTAAAATTGAAACAAGTAAAATGCTTATGCTGTTGCTTTCCCTCAATCTAATTAAAATCAAAGTTGTGAATTTTCTTGTTTGAAATCAAGTTCAACAACAAAACACCAAATGTCTCTTACAAATTGACAGAAATAGCGCTACAGTGCAAAGCCTGAAAATAGCATATTCGACATAACTGCATAAAATTAATATCTGCAAAGAAATGAATGCTTTTCTACACTAAAAGCTCGCAAGCTTCCCTACAAGAAGAAAAGGATTTCAAGGAAATAATATAAATTTTCCAACGGTTCTGCCATAACTGGCAACTACCATTTAAGAGTTTGAATTTTCTAATTAACAGCTACCGTTTAAATGAAGATCCCTGTGCAACAGCAGAATGATTCTTTGCACAAAAATTGGGCAGTCTACCTAAAGGAAGAAGAAGCTTTGAAGGATTCTATAATAAACCCTAGGTTCTGCCAGTAATTAGCAACTCCTAATTAGGGTTGACTTTTCTAATAAACAGGCACCTCTTCAATCTGATTTAGAACTTTGGAGAGAATTCTTTTCGCTGAAAACTAATTCCCATGCTGGGGCTTACTGCCCCTATAAATTTGCCCCTTCGAGCTGCATGTTGGAGAGAATCCAACAGTTCCTTCTGAGGCAATAGGTCTGGCTGACTAATTTCCTCCATTCCTATAATCCCGGACAAAACCTACTAGTTATCAGGTGGGCAGCAGTCTGCAGTTTTTTCAGCAGGCGCTGCAGATTAATTTTAGGAGCTTTTTGCAGATTATATGCTCTCATCGAAAATGAAATCTTTGAATTTGCTAAAGATTTTTAATATAAAAATTATTTTGAGAAACTGTTGTGATTATACATATTTGGTAATTTAGCAGATAAGAGGGTATCAATTAAGGTAAGAGCTCTGATTCCTGCATTTTAAGATCCAGGCCGATCAGGAATTAGGGATTATCCAATGAGTAAAATCAATTGGGTATTCTATATAATTACTATTATTACCCCAATAAAGCTCCTGCAATTAAAGGAAACTTGCCACACCGCTGGTCTGTCACAAGCCAAAACACAGAGTCACAGTTATCCTCCACACAGCAGGTCTGTCTTCAGCTCGCAGTCTTCCTCCACACAGATTTTCAGTCTTCAGCATGTCATCTTCAGAGTTGCAATCTTCAGATTTGCAATGATTTAACATGGGCGATGATAATAGTCATAAATAGGATGCTAGTGTTTTCCCACTCCGTTTTTGCCACATGATTTTCCCGCTTAATTTTTCCAGCCGGATCTGATCTCGAACTGCATAATTTTTTTCATGATTTTTATTGCAGTGGAAAATAATCGCCAAATTTCAATTTTGATGCCGAAAAATCAACAGACCTTGTGACTTATCATGGAAGGAGATGAAAGAATACAATCAAGATTACTATACATCGTCCATATGGAAGATGCACGAGAAGAAACTCTTCACAACTTCAATAACCATCAAGGTATCATCAAAAGATGGTTTGACACAAGAGCTAAAATGAAGGCATTTAGAATTTCAGATTTAGTCTTGCTTTGGGGCAAAGCATACGAGAAAAAAGGCCAGCATGCCAAATTTGCCCTATTATGGATTGGCCCATACCAAATTTCTGAGATTTTAGGGAACAATAAAATTCAGATTGAAATACTTACAAGGCAATAACGCTCACTGTAAGTGAATGGACAGTACTTGAAGCACTACTACTTGGCTTCCCCTTCATCGTTTGCTTCCAAATGAGTGTGATTCGTAGTTTAGGATTAATCATTGAAGTAGTTTAGAAGCAGTTTAACTGGTTTTCTTCCTTGCACTATTTTGCTTTCGTAGATTGTTTTCAATTCATAACTTGGTATTTGTTTTCAACATTGATAGATTGTTAAGTCTTGTTCACAACAATCTTCTATAAAAATTCACTAAAAACTTCTAATACACAACAATAGATTCAGACTTTATATATGGGGATTTTATTATCAACAAACTGGCTGACCCAAATAGGAACATACAAGGTGTCGAGAATTTAGGTGGATTGATTAAATTTGAAAATACATCAAGATTGCATTCGAAAACTTCATGTCATTATTATGATTCAAACTTTTGTTTTAGGATCGTCAAGTGGATTAAGAACGGTTTATTGCACCAAGAAGAATCATGCTTGCACTTAAAATATAATGCGATTGCCTTGGAAAAGGTCAATGACAAGGGAAAAGCTGCTTAGGCAAGGTCTTCCAATATAACCCAAAACCTTGTTATTTTGGTTCCCAACCCTACCAAAAAAAAAAGGCAAAACTTTGTATTTTCAAAGCAAAATAAAAAATGAGTTCTCTTTATAAGGGTGATTCGGGTAATCTCCACCAGAACGATAGACACTTCGTTGATAGTAGATCAAGGCCTAAAATGGAGCCAAAGGTATCTTTGTCGAGGCTATAGCTGTCCAACCGACAACAAAACGATGCCCAAGCCTTCCTTATCCAAGCCAAATAATATATATCTCGAGAAAGGGAAAGAAAGTGAATAATGCCCTTCAGAAATTTTGTCTAAGTCATCAATACCGAGTTAAAAATGGAAACCCATTGGCAAAGTAATTGAATCATTGCACACACGTGTATGACTCTTTCCTGATGTTGAAGCTTAACATGTCATTTGACAAGGCTGAAATTTGAATTCAGTTTTGATAATAGCATGAGATTTTCAAATACCAGGCCGGTTTGTTTTCAAGTTGTAACCAGTAAATCTGAATTCCAACACCTAGTAGTGTTTCCCCACAGAAGCCGCCATTTGTTGTACCCAACACACCCCCATTCTTTTCTAAATAGGGACCCACATCGAATATGAACAAGTTTGAAAAGCATTCGAAACTTCCATGAAATAATTGTTTAAAGTTTTTAGTTATTTGGTCCATGATTCTTTTGATTTTAAAGTTTTTGCTAAATGACCATCTCACAAATGGATTCGAGTTGAGTGTACACATAAACATCACATTTTTTTGAGTCTATTGGTGCATATTGATGTTGCAATCACTACGCTTTGACTAGGTTTCACTTTATTTGGGAAGCTCGCACTATGGGATTTGTGAGGCTTCAAAACAAACTTCCTTATCCTTTTCACATTCTCTCGCAACGCTCTTCACTTGTTTTACTTAGTCTAATAACATGTCCATTTGGCACTAACTTGTATTATTTTGGTGTGCAAGTCTTTTCGCATCTTTCAACAGTCTTCGCAATCCTACGTATTATGTCTCAAAATTGCAAGATCGTGAACTTATCACGACATGCCAAGTGTCTAAACCTCATTCAACATGCACTACGCAGTCCTCGCAACTCTTCGCATCAAGCTTTTCAACTGCGTAACTACAAACCACTTAGAGCATATCAAGTATCTAGCCCATACTACCACGTGTCATTATTTTGCATTTGCACTTCCAAAGAGCAAAGACTCAAATTTCAAGAAACACAAGCTACTCACCTAATGCCACTTATCATATCCTCGCATCCTCTCATTCTATCATAAGTACTAGACCAAATTCCAAGAGCAACATAGTAGCAATCCAGTTTAAAAGCTCCAGGTGTCACCCTCTAGTAGCCTCATTGCCATGCATAGCATGCAAATCTAAAAAAGAAACCTAAGAGACCCAACATTGCGTGACTGCAAAGCAATCACGACAGGATGCATGTCGCCATTTTCATTCAAAACGCACCTTGTAACAATGAGAAGACTTCACAAAGAACAAGAACTACAAGAGTGTGAACCATGCTATGTGCCATATTTTCACAACCATGCAACAATACACCACTAAATACCACTGATGAACCCGAGGACCATGACGCTCTGAACCAATCAAAGGAGGACATGTGGCTGATCCAAAAAACACTCACACATTGACTAAAGCACAAAAGAGATCTATGCAGGAAACATAATAAAGACACATGTATGGTCGAATATCACTCTATAAAGCCGCGAAAACACAAGCCAAAATCAAAATTGCAATGGTAAAAAGCCTCTGAATAAATGTAAAAGGCCACCTTTAGCATTTAAGATGCATGAACCAACAAACTCAGTCCATCATTCAAAGATTTAAGACAAACATAAACAAAAAAAGATCATTCATTTGCTTACTATCTGCACTCAAAGAAAATAAATAAGATCCAATTCCATCCAGAGAACACCAAGCTTTCAAGAACTACGCCAATTGTTCAGAGCTAAGAGACTGAGATGTGAATTGAAGGAGAAAGTTGATAGAATAAACTACTACATGGTCATGGCCTCTTACTCGTTCTCATTCGTCACTACTACATGGTCATGGCCTCTTATTCTCATTCGCCACTGCACAAGTATTCACAGACACTCGGTGCATCTAAGATGCATTGGGGATGGTTTATGCATTATAATGTTGTTTACCACGAAGTTGATAGGATGAGACCAATACCGAAAGAAGAAAGCCCTACATCTAAGGACGCCAATTATATTGATGACCTATAGGCCATTCAACAAGTCGATCTACATCAAATCATTGCCAAGCCAGAGGTATTTCCTTGTGTGGACCTAATCTATAATGTATTTGTCAGGTCACAACACTCAAATGACATGGTCTTGTCGTAAAAAAAAAAATCAAATTGCTTTCAGAGTTAGTCTTGTCATTGAAGGATATGACAAAATGCCACTGCCCAGTACTTTGTACAATTAATCAGTTGTGTCAAAGTGGCTCACCAAGAACAATTTGAGAGAAGTGTTAAGAGATTGAGTTGAGAATCCTGAGAGATGGGTTGACCAAGAGGATGTGAATAGCTTTCCCATCCAACAATTCATACCAAGAATTCGAATTGGGATGGCCCTAATGAATAGAGTCTATGGAGTTGTTGATATCTCCCATGTCTAAAAGGTTTGTGTACCTCTGCTCTCCATAATAATGGATGAAGGTATGTACCATCCCTAGGAGAAATAATTTCATTCAATCTCTGACAAGTAGTGAGGGTGAAAATGGCAATGATTTTTACATGATGTTGTATTTGGTTGATGTTTCTTGTGCCACTGGGTCCTTCAACAAGGTTCCACAATGGGCCCCTGTTGTAGGGACACCAGTCCATTATCGCATTTCAAAGTTATTTGCACATAGGTTTAGGCAGTATATTCAAGAGATTTTTTAATGCATCTACCCCCAGTCTTCCAAGCAATCAATGAAGTGCCAATGCCAAGATTGTCTAATAAAATCAAAAAGCCAATACTGAACATAAGAGCATATTGGTACTACTTGGACTGCATTGTCATAAGAATAGAAGGGGACTGGTATCTCGCCTAAGATTGCCATTTTTTATCCCAGACAAACTAGCCAGCTTCTCAACGGAGTTGTTATGTGTCAAGAGAAGAAACAAGGACCACGGCCCCCACTACCCTAAAAGATTGGCAAAAGTATTTTCAAAGTATGGATAGTGCTCCATGTAGCCGCTACACACAAATCATCCTTCAATTTGGACAATCATGGCCTACAACAATGGGACCCAAAAGGGAAGGCGAAGGCGCACATTAAAGCCCTAAGAGGAAAGGTATCAATTGTATACAATCACAATAATCATCCTCATGATTGGGTCTTTGCCAACGTGGAGGATGATGAAGAGGTAAGAAAACAGATGCAAATTGTTGGTATAGGGTACACACCTCTTCGCCCTGAGCAGTCCAAGGAGATAGAAGAAAGGCCCTCTACCCTAGAAGTTCATGATGATTCTCCAAGGACAGAGACACACCTAAGGAGAAAAGTATTGCAAGGATTACCTCCACCTATGCTCTCCAAGAGGACTATTCTTATGTATAAGGTAACACAATCATCTGCCTCTCTTCTTCCTAAATATATTGCTTCTTCAGTGGGAATCTCAAACAGTCCTCCTACTGCCACACAAGTAGTGGAGCAAACGGTGACTATTCCTCCTATTACTTCAATGCCCCCACTTGAGGATGTCCCATTAGATAACTCCTCAACAAATTCCTCAAGTAGAAGTAGCCACACCGGTTGCTCCAAAGAGAGTTGTCCTAGTGACCAAGGTTTATGCTAGGCAACTAGCACCAAGGACTTCTCCTCAATGCCTCGCAATGACTACCTTGCCTGTGATTAGTCAAGCCCAACCTATTATCCAGGTAGAAGTTTCACCTATCCCAAGTAGTGTGACAATGGTTTCTTCAACATTAGTCACCACTTTTGAATTGAATAAAAAAGTCCCTCTAGTGGACACTTCAAGAGCTACAATGCTACAGTGGACCCAAACACAGTTTTGCCTACTTCAAAGGTCGTTGTCATGGTTGGGCTTCTAAATGTTATTGCCCATTCCATATCTAAACCAAAAGAGCCCAAGAGAAAAGAGAAGGTAGCCATTGTTGTCTTAGACCAAGCCCAATTGGCAGCCCAACAACCTACTTTTCAAGTGACAACAACAATCTCTCTTTCCCCAATTATCACTTTTGCTCTTCCAGTTGCAGCATATGCTACACTATCTTCCACTCCTACAACACACACCCCTTCTTTCACCACCTCCACATCCTTTGTCATAATTGATCCCACAGCTAACATCCCTAACCCTTCTCCATTTCACATGTCCTTGGTTACATTAGCCACACTGCTCTCATCCACTACCACTCACATGTCCCAACTAGACGAAAATTATATAGAGAGCATCCAATTGGCTATAAAACTAAAAGAATAGAGATGATCATAGTCAAAGAACATGAGGTAAAACTAAATTTTGAGCAACATTCCGAAAAACTCAAGCAAGTTTCCTAAACAAAGATTCCAAAGGGGAGACTTTGACATTCCATGAGACAAAAGAACAATTCTTTGCTTTGAATAGGAAGAAGAAAGCTAAGCCAAATGAAAGAGATGAGTATGCAAAGGACCTTGAATCAAATGGCTATGACAGGGGAGCTTACAAAGAAGGTTGTCCATGGCATGAAACAGAAGATGCAAAGATTGGAGACCCAAAACATAGCAGCAATGTCAAAAGTAATCATTAACTTACTGGATAAGGCACTTGAATCCCTGTACAAACTTCTAGCAAAGATCTGCAAGGCAAAAGACAAAAGCACACTTTGGCAACAACAGTAAACAATTTATCAAGACAACATGTTAAATTTGATGCTAGATTTATAATAGCACCATTGTTAATATTCACCTTAAAATAGGTAGTCTTGTTGTTAGGTAGAGTTAGTAAATAGGTAAAAAGGATCTTTGAGAATAACAACCACTTTGCTCAACCACTATTCCACCACGTGGTTACTTACAAAACCAAATATATGCAACTCATGCCCTAGGTTACGTTTTGTGATCCTAAAATGAGACGGAATTTTCCAATCAAAGCCGTTGGGTGGGTGTTATATCAACACATTTAAAGCTCCGGCATGATATTTGTGATCCTCCATGCTCTTCCCATTTCTAGACCACTGGTACCACCCAAATCCTCAATAACCACGTGGATAGAAAAGGTATTACTAATTGCATTGGGTCCTCCATGCCCTATACAATCGCTAAGAATGAGGATTCTTTCGAAGAGCTTTCTCTAATGTGTGTTATCAATGAATTGATTGATATCCACTTAAGCAGCCTTGGATACTTGATGCCCTTAAGAATGGCTTCCCTCCATGTATCTACAGCACTCTTTGCAGTCACCTGGGTAGATTTATCTTCCATGATCCCCTCTTTAACAAGCATCTTTCTTTTTGCACCATCAATTAGACCTCTTCCAAGTCATCCAATGTGATAAAGGTTACATATTTACAAGTGGAAAATCCAATTTTTAATTAATAGTCATCCCTTCCCTGCTTTGCTTAGCACAATGGACATCCTACATCTTATCACTTGTGGCCATCTTTGTGCAAAACAAGGGACCCACCCATGTTCAATGTCCTTGCAACATTTGAGGAGGAGATTCATCAGGGTCTCCTCAAGTCCTTCAGAAGCAAACAACATCATTCATGAGTTGACCATCTATACTCCTTTATTTTCTAGATGCTTTGCCACCTTATTGCACAAAATTGATATGCAATATTTTGAAGGAGTCACATTGGTAAAGAGATCATTTTTGTGATCACCACATTCTTTGTTTTCCTATTATTTTAAGCACTGATGACCAACATGGAATCTTCTTCCGGCTCAATCTTCCCCAGACAACCTCCCAGAGCCAATTTTAAACCTTGCCAAGCAGCTCAAGCTTCAGCTAGATTAGTGTTCTTATGTCCCAAGTATTCCTAGAATGTGTGCTTGAGGTTACCACAACCATCCCTTATGACACCACTTGTCCCAGCTTGGCCCACATTTCCCCCATCTACCCCATCAAAATTAACCTCGATTGTTGGGGTATTGTGTGGGGGAGGAGATGAAGGTAAGGGAGGCCAATGTATTGGCTTGTTTCGATTTTCCTTTCCTACCTGCCCTATTATCAAGGGAATAGCTAATTTAGAATTCATTTTTGAAATAACGATTGCCTGCCAACATAATAAAAACATAACCCATAATCAATATAATTTAATAAAATATTGACTATCAATAAAAATATGACATACAAAGTACATGCAACAACATGACCCCAGTGAATGGGTCTGTTTGTATCCCTTGGCAAGGGCCCACCAAAAAAAATATTATTGCCATAAAAAAATGAAGATATCTTGAGCCATCATAAAATTAATTTTTCAAACTACAAAAATTCCTAACAAAGGCTTTAATTTCAAAATATTCAAAGAGGTATATTTTATAAAAACTTATAATTTCAAAAGTTTTTGTGAAATTTTTTTATATTTAGTAAATTATCATTGTATGATGACGTCAGCTTAGATTTCACGTTCGAGGGATATCTCTTTTGTTAAATTCATTGTGACTTACATTTAACCTTATTTGTTGAGGTACATTACATCCAATGAGTTGAATGTTCTGCATGATTTAAACACCTTGCACGATAATTGGGGTGTGGATATATATTTTCAGGCCTGAATGGGTGGTTTAATCCATACTATCATAGGGGCAGTTTCATAGCCCATATTTAATGGGAACCATTATAGGTTGGAACTTTTAGCACTATCATTAAGAATCACATACACCATTGGGTGTACCATAATAATGGTAGTAAGTTGTAACAATGTGAGAAACTGTCCTGGATCGGTCAAGGATAGAAAAGCAAAGAAAACTGACCTCCGGCTCCCTCTCTCAGTTTATGTGTGCGGTCGTTATGTCTTGATCTCTTGTCCACCCCAAAAAACTGTTTGGTCTTGGGATGGTTATATTACTTTTTTCTGGTTCTCATGCACTAGCTCCCTTATGTAACAAAGTTTACATCAATTAATAAAAAATTATTTGTAAAAAAAATTGAAAAAACAACAATATTAGCTAGAACTTTTGGTTAAATTTGAGACTACTCTCAGCATGTTATATTATATATTATTTGCTTCATTTATCATTGCAAATGGCATACGAATAGTGGATATATTGTTGTTGGTTGGATATGCAACCCTTCCAAACCCTAAATCTACCTATTTTGCTATGTTTCCAGCCAGATCTTAGGTCTTCTAGTCTATGGTGGTGCACCAAGCCACAATGATTCTTAATCACTATAAGCTATGTGAAAACCCTTAATTGTTGTTTGCTTGCTTTCAGTCCATCTTGCCAAGCCTTCTGCAGTCATCCACATTTTCACATCTACATGAAGTAGTTAGGTTAAAATCCTATGGAGGCAATTACCTTGAAAGTCAGGGTTATGGTGGACAAGCTTGAGTCCCTGAAGGAGGGAGTGAATTCTCTCAAAAATCTTGCCAAAAGCCTTCAGGAGACTAAAATTTCCTAGGAAAAGTTGTTATTGCAGTTTGATGACTCTATGAGACCAAAGGAAACTCAAATCCAGACCCTGAAAACAGGGTTGCCAAATTGGAAAAGGAGAAGGCTGAAACTTGTAACTTACAATCCCTCAAAGAGGACTTTGACATTCACAAATCCTGAACCAGACAGTCCACCGGTCTTATCTTAAATGTTATGAAATAAATTGTCATAGAGGGCCCTGATCATGTCAGCCAAAAGAAGATGCGAGCCAAAAATGCCAACTGCATGGCTCTTGTAGTTGGCAGGCCCTCGAATTGACTAAGATTTGTTCTAAAGAGAGCCCTAGCAGTGGTCTTGAAGTTGCCAGATTGCATAAAGTTATAAATAATTGCAGGCAGATAGTTGCTTGGGCATATCATCATTAGAACTTGAAGCTGGGACAGCACCCAATGAGCAAATGACACTTTAGTATTGGAATCTTTGTTTCTCATCATCCTATAGTCTTCTATCCGTTTTTGTTATGCTCTAGGATTGAGAACTTCGTTTCTCGTCATCATACAGTCTTCTAGCTGTTTTTGTTTTGCTTTAACATTTGGAACTTTGTTTCTCATCATCCAACAGTCTTCTAGCTGCTTTTATTTCTTCACCACTATTATGCAGTATAGCTCTGATATGAAATGTGTAGTGGTTTTTAAGATCTTAATAAATATCGGAACCATTATGCTTATTATCATACTGTTATTAACAACGGTGACATTCATTATGGCCTTGATGGTGGACTTTCACAGCCCATCGGTTATATTTTTTGTTGGTACTGATCATGGCCTGCCATACCTGGAAAGCTGCCAGGTTAAGGCAGAATGGAATATTTCTGTATATGGTGGTTACTGGTTTATTAATATAGATTTTTCAGTTTTTATCTTTTTACTCTTAATAGCAAGTGAAAATAAATGGCCTCATTTTTATGACAAATCTTGATTGACATACTTGCATTCTGATAAAGTGTTCAATCTACTTGCTAAAGTCATTACATCATACATAAATTTAAAAGAAGAAAATGCCATACTAACAAGAAAATATTATTCTGACCTGGCCCACCCATTATTGCAGCCTTGTAACGTGCTCCCTGATCTGCTCAAGGGTGACAAGCTCCATCAAAGAAGCAGCTTGGACCTTTGGCTTCTTTGACTTCCCATATTTTCCTGAAGCAGAAAATTCAGAGGAAGAGACATAGATTACAGTTTTTGGCATAACTTGCATAGGTTCTTGCTCAACCAGCTAAGGAACAATGCCTGACACAGACATTGAAAGCTCAGCCTTAACTATTTGCCCTTGTATCTCTTCCCTTATTCGGCACAAGAATCCAGTAAAGTATCTTCATTTAATTCATCAAATTTTTGAAAAGGTCCTTGCTGCAAACTCACGGACTGTTCTATGATTACTGATGCAGGCTCCGCTTTAATAGTTTCCAATGCATCAAATTTTATTCTACACAAGTCATGTCCATTTGGATGACAATTTTGGGTTTGCATCTGGGAAACTGCTTGCAATTCACTTGAACTTTTCACAGATATAAGCACACTTTCAAACTCCTGATGAGCAGAGCTTGGAGAGGCAGGTTCGATATTTCTCCGTTTTATTAGAGGTTGTTCATCCTGTTCTATCATTACTGATTCATGCTCTGCTTTAATAGTTTCCGATGCATCAGATTTCATTATACACAAGTCATATCCATTTGGATAAAAATTTTGAGTTTTCATCTGGGAAACTCCTTGCAATTCATTTGAACTTTTCATAGATATCAGCACACTTTCAAACTCCTGATGAGCAAAAAGCTTGGAGAGGCAGATTCAATATTTTCAATTTTATTAGAGGTTGTTCATCCTGTTACTGATGCATGCTCCGCTTTAATAGTTTCCGATGCATCAGATTTTATTATACACAAGTCATGTCCATTTGGATGAGAATTTTGAGTTTGCATCTGGAAACTCCTTGCAATTTACTTGAACTTTTCACAGATATCATCACACTTTCAAACTCCTGATGAGCAAAGCTTGGAGAGGCAGGTTCGATATTTCTCAGTTTTATTAGAGGTTGTTCATCCTGTTCTAGCATTACCAATGCATGCTCCACTTTAATAGTTTCCGATGCATCAGGTTTTATTATACACAAGTCATGTCCATTTGGATGAAAAATTTGAGTTTGCATCTGGCAAACTCCTTGCAATTCACTTGAACTTTTCACAGATATCAACACACTTTCAAACTCCTGATGAGCAAAAAGCTTGGAGAGGCAGGTTCGATATTTCTCAGTTTTATTAGAGGTTGTTCATCCTGTTCTATCATTACTAATGTATGCTCCGCTTTCATAGTTTTCAATGCATCAGATTTTATTATACACAAGTCATGTCCATTTGGATGAAAATTTTGGGTTTGCATTCAGGAAACTCCTTGCAATTCACTTGAACTTTTCACAGATATCACACACTTTCAAACTCCCGATGAGCAAAGCTTGGTGAGGCAGATTCGATATTTCTCAGTTTAATTAGAGGTTGTTCATCCTGTTCTATCATTTTACTGGTGCATGCTCTGCTTTAATAGTTTCCGATGCATCAGATTTTATTATACGCAAGTCATGTCCATTTGGAGGAAAATTGAGTTTGCATCTGGGAAACTGTTTGCAATTCACTTGAACTTTTCACAGATATCAGCACACTTCCAAATTCCTGATGTGCAAATCTTGGAGAGGCAGGTTCAATATTTCTCAGTTTTATTAGAGGTTGTTCATCCTTGTTCTATCATTACTGATGCATGCTCTGAGTTAATTTTCGGATGCATCAGATTTTATTATACACAAGTCATGTCCATTTGGATGAAAATTTTGAGTTTGCATCGGGGAACTGCTTGCAATTCACTTGAACTTTTCACAGATATCATAACACTTTCAAACTCCTAATGACCAAACCTTGGAGAGGCAGGTTCAATATTTCTCAGTTTTATTAGAGGTTGTTCATCCTGTATTGTGTCATGCAGAGAAGTTACTATAATAGACTTTGATACTTCAATCTTTATCTGCATAACCCTGCCATCTCACTTGGTATTCTCACAAATTCTGGTGCATCTAACTTTGTCCTTTGCAAACCTTGGAGAGGTAGGTTCAATCTTTCTTCTTTTCACTGAAGGATATTCATCCTGTATTGCATCACGCACAGTAGTTATACAACTTGCTGGCAAATTTGTGTGTGTCCCAACAGTAGTGTTAAAATTTGAAGAGATTGGCATAGCATTCACAAATTCTGCTGCTCCTGGGTTTGATGACAGTAGTTATACAACTTGCTGGCAAATTTATGTATGTCTCCACAGTAGTGTTAAAAGTTGATGAGATTGGCATAGCTTTCACAAATTCTGCTGCTCCTGGGTTTGATGACCAAGCATTTTTATTGTCACATGGTACTTCAATGAACAGGGCCACAAACAAGAGAATATTTATCAAGGAAGCGTTGTTGATGCCCTATAAGAGTCTGGGGGTTCATGACAATTTCCATAACTATATTTTCTATCATCAAATGTGGTAACATGTTCCCACAGCTTGTGTGTAAATGCACACCAGTCCGGCATTGGCATTCTGGAGCTGAACATTTCCTAGCATGGTCAAAATAAAGCAGCAACAATTTTCGTACGAGAAGTTACATTTTCTGTTTTTCAGCAATAATGTTGGGCTGCACATCCCCTATAGCATATCCAGCAGTCCCACAACTTGCTTGGGACATTGCAGTTGAAGCAATATCATTTCCCAAAACTTGTTGGGAGGGCTACTGCTGCCATGTTATATACTGATCCAGCACCCATAGTGGCTCCTGTTGGGCCAGCTGTGGCTGCTGTGTATCAAACATGAAAACTGATGTGGAAGCTGAAGCTTTTTCTGTGATTGCAACTCCTGCAAACTGACTTCTGGCTTTACATGGGCTGAAATATTATTATAAACATTACCAGACTGTTTTTTGTTGCTTTTCAATTGATAATACCTGTCGCTTTTACAATTTCTTAGATTGTTCTGGATTGACTGGCTGCATACTCAATGAGTTACCATTCATGATTCAATACTTCAGATTGTTGAACCAATGGATCATATAAATTAAACTGCTGTTGTTCTCTTAGTTACACTAAAAATAATTCTGTTCTAGCAATACTTTCTTGGATGCTCCTCCTAGATGTGTCTCAGGCCTCCCCATTTCTGACCAAAGGCTGTTAAAGTAGGCTTATTCTGAAGAATGCTTCTTCCTTCTACAGGTAATTGCTGTTGTTGTTGACTTCATTGCATTTGTTGATGTTGCTGAGTATATAACTCTTGGAAATATATCAATTTGTTCAAATTTGTTGCAGCACTAAATCCACCAGGTGATGCAGAAGTATTCTGTACAATTAAAACTGGTCATTGAGAACATATAAAAATTGATTTAGCTTTAATCCATTTAAAAGCAATAGATGTGCAGCTTACATTGCATACGATTTTGTCAACACTGCTGACCACTATTCTGGTTAGATGGCACAGCAGGAAGTCTGCCAGATGATGCAGGACATATAAGTTTCCAGAACCCAAAAGATCAGCTGCATTCATTGCATGATCATCACCAACTAATGGAGCCAACTCATTGGCAATTGCAGCTGGTATGCCACAGGGCAAAGCATTCAGTTTTTGTAATGAATGGAGACTGAAAAAAGTAATCTGCAAATATTCAAGAAAATCACAACTGATCCTTGAGAACATACAAAAAAATCATTTGGATTAATCAATTTAAAAGCAAGAGTTGTGAAACTACACTGCATAAGATTTTGTCAACATCCTTGACCGCCATTTTAGTGAGAGGAAGCTTACACATTGTCGTATTCTGAAGCATTTAAGTTACCCGAATTAGATAATGCCATATTGTCATTCATCAGATAGCTGATATTTCCTGCCAACTGTACTCCACAATTTATGATCCTATATGAATAATTCTTCAGCTGCATGTTATTACCACCAATTGTGCCATATATTTGTTCACTTTTGTTCACTCGTATTGCCATTTTTCCCACCAGTAAATTGTTGTGGTGAATCAATTTCCTCGTAGTCAACATTCCAGCAACCGATTCCATTGGAGGATGCTTTCTATGTCCCTAGAAACTGTGATTCACCAAACACGGGGGTTGGAATCATCTAACTCCTGACATCATGTACACTTATTGTAGGCAATACCTGGTTTGCTGTACCCATGGATATGCCTCCAACACTCTGTTGATATTGAAGAATGTTGCCTAAAAGTCCCAGCACTGTTGACAAATTGTCACTAGAATTAGAAAAGGCGTCATTATTGAGAACAAAAGCATGAAGAATTTTATTGGAATTATCATCAGCTGTCCTAAAAGAGTTGGAATGCATCTGGTCCAACCCAGAGCCTGCTAGCAACATGCATTCCATGCCAGCAGGGTTAGGAACCATAGTGGCCAAAGTAGTAATTGACATCATTGAAATATCACCACCAGTAGTTAACATCATTGAATTTACACTTACAATATTTAACATACTTGGAGTTGAAATTGTTCTTCCCATAGTTATCGTACATGACGCAGAATATGGGGAAAAACTTTGGTTACAGTTACCAGGCGAAATGCCCTCAGCCAATGCCTGCAATTTTTGTTCCAGGGTACTGATGTCATGTACTTTTCCTGAATTAGAAAAGGATCAGAATAATCTTCAAGAATACAACATCAGCAGCTTTTACTTCTTTTGTCATAGTGTTGACTGTTGCTGTTAATTTGCTTGGAAAGAATATACAAATAGAACTTTAAGAGAAAAACTGGTTGTCAATCAGTAACAAGTATGATAGATTAAAAATTATCACACAACATTCATCCAAAGTCATCAAAAAGGCACAAGGCATTAAACTATATATTTTAGTCAAAAACATTCTGTTGTGCATTAAGTTTGAGCAGTTCTAAGATAAAAATCTTGAATAAATTAATTATAGTTGTATGGCATGCCTTCATCTACTTTATCTAAGAGGTAGACCAGAAACGAAGAGAAAGAAACCATGTGAGTTTTCATAGACAGACCATGGTTAGATCATCTATTTATTGAAATTTGTATTATACATAATGATTTAAAATACAATACAAACAATTATGCACATTTTTATATCCATGATAGACAGACTTAAAACTCTTTGAATAGTTGATCATAACAGAAGACGTCATTTTTCTCTACATGAATGGTCAACAAAAGCCAATGAGAGAATGATAAAAAATGTTATATTAGTAAACAATTAACTGTCTATTAATCTGATCAATCACACAATTATACAAGTGATAAACAACTGTTATCTTCAACCATACCAGTAAACTGCCAAGAAGCATTTAGTAAACAAATGTAAATCACATGAAGTATTATTGTATGTTTAAACAGACAACTGACATTTAGATTGAATTGCAATAGAAAATATGACACACCTTAAATAAAATAAATATAGTCACTTCACATTTTGATCTAAAAAACTAATAGAATCTCGACAGACACTGACTAATTTTGAATAAGAAATTTCAATGAGTGACAAACACTGAATACTTTTGAATGGGGAATTTCAATGAGATTAAAGTTTCTTTCACTGATGAAATAAACAGTAACAAACTAAACAACCAAGTAACGCAGATTCTAGAATTACATTCACACTTCACAATGTTGGTCAACAATGCCACATGCAACTCTTTAAAAATAACTGTGTACTTAGAAATACCTTTGAAGCAAGCCCTTTAAGTAAACTTTTTCTCCAAAAGCTTGGCAATTTAAGACAATGGCTGCCAGACAGGTGATATGCGCTGTCACACAAGTTGATATCTGGAACAAACAATTAAAAAAAATTGCTAAATGTCATAAAATCTTGTTAATAAGCATAAACAGAAATTGCTCTTCCCTGAAATTTCAACATCAGATCAATAAGTTGAAAATTTTCAAGAGAAAAATAAATTCATTTTATTAGCCTTAGACTGAAAGAAGAATGACAGAAGTATGCAAAAGTATTCAAAGCTGAAGGGACAACCTACACCTATAGGAGCATTCACTAACTTGTCAAAATCATAAAGGTCGCCTAGTAAGGCATCTGCTAATAAGGATAAGATCACTTAACAAGTAAAGGCAGGCAAGTATATAGCACATACACTAATAACTTCGGATAAAACTAACACATGCCCTAAATCCTACATGCATGAGACCTAATTGACAAATACTTTTGCTTGGAGCTGTGTATTTCCAGTTTTCTTTATCCCTTTGAAGGATTTTTGGCCATTGATGTAAGAAGAGGTTGGAAGGGGTCTAATCTAATTATACGCCCATTGATACAAGAAGAGATTTGGAGGGGGGTAAAATGCTGAAAACAAAAAAAGAAAGTTTTATGTTGTTGCTTTTCCCAAGTATAATTACACTCAAAGCCAAAAATAACATTTGTATTTTAGCTTGAAAAAAATTCAGCACCAAAACACTAAATGCCACTTACAATCAAAATTCAGCCTTTCATGTTAGGAGAGATTCGAGGGGAAAGTACCCTACTCCATCCCTAATACTGAAATCAACAAAAGAAAGTCTTATGTTTATGTTTTTTTCTGAAACCGATGTACATTCAAAGTCATAAATAACCTTGTACTGAAGCCTCAATAACTACCATACAAAAGAACTATGATTCCATCCTAATACTGAAATCAACAAAATAAAGTCTTATGTTGATGCTTTTCCTGAACCTGATTAAATTCAAGCCACAAGTAACCTTGTATTGAATTCTCAATAACTACCATACAAAACTTTGAAAGTTTTCAGCCCCATAACACCAAATGCCACTTACAAATCAACAGTCCTTAGGAAGAGGTTAGACGGGGGAGTATCCTGCTCCATCCTAATACTGAAATCAACAACAAAAGGTCTTATGTCATGATTTTCCTGAATCTGATTACTTTCAAAGTCCAAAGAAACCTTGTATCACTCTCAATAACAGCCATACAAAAGTACCCTGTTCTATCCTATACTGAAATCAACAAAAGAAATCTTATGTTGATACTTTTCCTGAATCTCATTAAATTCAAAAATCACAAATAACTTTGTATTGAAGCCTCAAGAACTACCATACAAAAATTAGAAAGATTTCAGCCCATAACACCAAATGCCACTTAAAAATCAATAGTCGGCCTTTGACGTTAGGAGAGGTTCAAGACAGATACTCCCCTCCCTTGTAATACTAAAATTGAAACAAGCAAAATACTTATGATGTTGCTTTCCCGGAATCTGATTAAAATCAAAGCTGTAAATGATCTTGGTTGAAAGCAAGTTCAACGACAAAACACCAAATACCCTTTACAAATTCATAGAAATGACACTACATTGCAAAGCCTGAAAATAGCATATTCAACATAATGGCATAAAATTAATATCTGGAAAGGAATGAATTCTTTTCTACACTAAAAGTTTGCAAGCTTTCCTACAGGAATGGAAGGATTTCAAGGCCTGGAAATATTATAATTTTCAATGGTTCTGCCATAATTGGCAGACTATCATTTAAAAGTTTGACTTTTCTAATTAATAACTACCGTTTAAAGGTAGATCCCTGTGCAACGGAAAGAATGTTTCTTTGCAGAAAAAGTTGGCAAGTTTAATTAAATGCAGAAGAGGCTTTGAAGGATACTTTTATAACCCCCAGGTTCTGACAGTGATTAGCAACCCCTAATTCACCATCCAAGTCATAAAAAAGGCATAAGGCATTAAACTATATATTTTTAAGTCAAAAATATTCTGTTATGCATTAAGTTTGAACAGTTCTAAGATGAAAATCTTGAATAAATTAACCATAGTTGTATGGCATGCCTTCATCTACTCCTTCTAAGAGGCAGACCAGAAACAAAGAGGAAGAAACCATGTCAGTTATCATCGACAGACCCTGATTAGCTCATCCATTTATTCCCCTTTGTATTGTAACAAGTATGACAGATTAAAAACTTGGTTGTCAATCGGTAACAAGTATCATAGATTAAAAACTATCACACGACAACCATCCAAGTCATAAAAAAGGCATAAGGCATTAAACTATATATTTTTAGTCAAAAATATTCTGTTATGCATTAAGTTTGAACAGTTCTAAGATGAAAATCTTGAATAAATTAACCATAGTTGTATGGCATGCCTTCATCTACTTCTAAGAGGCAGACCAGAAACAAAGAGGAAGAAACCATGTCAGTTATCATAGACAGACCCTGATTAGCTCATCCATTTATTCCCCTTTGTATTGTACATAATGATTTATAACACAATACAAATAATTATGCACATTTTTACATCCATGACGGACAGACTTAAAATCTTAGAATAGTTGATCATAAAGAAGATGTCGTCATTTTTCTCTATATGAATAGTCAACAAAAGCAAATGAGTCAATCATAAAAAATATTATATCAGTGAACAATTAACTATCTATTATTTTGATCAATACACAATTATAAAAGTGATAAACAATTGTTATCTTCAACAATACCGGTAAACTGCAAAGAAGCATTTAGTAAAAAAAAATTCAATCGCATGAAGGATGATTATATGTTTAATCAGACAACTGCCATTTAGATTGAATTGCCATAGAAAATATGTCACACCTTAAATAAAATAAATTTAGTCTCTTCACATTTTGATCTAAAGAACTAATTGAACTTTGAGTCTTTGACAAACACTGACTAATTTTGAATGAGGTATTTCAATAAGATCAAAGTTTCTTTCATTGATGAGATAAACAGTAACAAACTAAACAACCATGTAATGTAGAGTCTAGGCTTACATTCACACTACCCAATTTTGGTAAAAATGCTACATGCAACTCTTTAAAAGTTAGTGTACATAGAAATACTTTTGAAGCATCCTCTTTAAGTAAAATTTCTCCAAAAGCTTTGCAAAGTCAGACAATGGTTGCCAGACAGATGATATGCACTGTCACAGATGTTCATATCTGAAGCAAACAATCAAAAAAAATTGCTTAGTGTTATAGCATAAACAGAAATAGCTCTTCCCTGAAGTTTCAACACCGGATCAATAAGTTGAAAATTCAAAGAAAAAAATAATCATTTTCCTATCATTCTTAGACTGAAAGAACAATGACAGAAGTGTGCAAGAGGCTTCAAAGCTGAAGGGACAATCTATACCTATAGATGCTGTTCACTAACTTCTCACAATCATAGAAATCTCCTAGTAAGGCATTTGTTGATGAGATAAGAACCCTTAACAAGTAAAATGTAATGTCTCCCTTTTTGAACTAGTTTTGGGAGGAGACCCTTAGCCTTTTCATTTCCAAGGGCTAAGGAAATTAGACATTTGTGAGCTTCAAGAGCATTTTATGATAAAGCACTTTATTATCTAATTTTGGGACCTTTTTGAGGGTCTTGGTCACTTAAGGCCTAAAGTGCTTTTATAAAAAAGCTTTTTATAATATCTTTTTTTAAAGAAAAGGGTAAACTCTCCCTCCTTATTTTGGGCACCACACTTGGAAAAGAGATATAAAAGGAAAGAAAAGACTCATTTGAAAAGATTATGCAATTTGGATATTGAATTTGTTAATCAAGTATGTTAATATCAAGCTTGATTACCACAACTTGACGACGAAAACCTTCAAGTGCGACAAGGGTTTAGGGACGAAAACCTCCATTCCTACATTCAAGACAGCTCTATTTAAGAGCTATGATTGTGCTTCAAATTTGCATGGTTGCATGCAATTGGACCTACAAAAGTGTTTTTGGACACCACATTTATCAAGAATTGTTTCAAACCTATAAAGAGCTGAAAATTGGTAATTTGTAGGTCAAAGAAGTGGGCAAACTTGATTTGAGAAGTTTGGTTGATCTAAGAAGCCATCTCTAAGGTGGCGACTTGCTTTAGAGGAGTGGCGACCCTTATCAAGAGATATAAAAGGAAAGACTCATTTGAAAAGATTATGCAATTTGGATATTGAATTTGTTAATCAAGTATGTTAATATCAAGCTTGATTACCACAACTTGACGACGAAAACCTTCAAGTGCGACAAGGGTTTAGGGACGAAAACCTCCATTCCTACATTCAAAACAGCTCTATTCAAGAGCTGTGATTGTGCTTCAAATTTGCATGGTTGCATGCAATTGGACCTACAAGGGTGTTTTTGGACACCACATTTATCAAGAATTGTTTCAACCCTATAAAGCGCTGAAAATTGGTAATTTGTAAGTCAAAGAGGTGGGTGAACTTGATTTGAGGAGTTTGGTTGATCTAAGAAGCCATCCCTAGGGTGGCGACTTGCTTTAGAGGAGTGGCGACCCTTATCAAGAGGGTTAATTGGGTTCAGAACCCTCTTCTAACGTTAAAGGTATTTTTAACAATTTATTCCAACTTGGTAAATAGTTTGTGAGTTGATTTGCACATGATTTAAAATGATTTTGTGCCCTAGATAATTTTCTGAATTTATTATATCATTTCAGCAGTGAATTAGGGTTTTGAGAATTTCAAGACAGCGTTTGGTGGACTTTCCGTGATGGAAAAATTCTAATTCTAATTTTGTTTGATAGCTACTAACTTTGTGATCATTTTGAGCTATCACTTGCATTGAAATTCCAAGTATTGTGGAAGTTGTGAATTTATGAAACTTTGCTGTAATTTTGCAATAATAAATTCTAGAATTCTTTATTTCGACTTCTAAGTGAATATTTTAACTTTTAAAATTAATGGCTACAATATAAAGCCTAGTTCCTATTTTTTGGAGGGTTAGAAGTATCAAATCTAATTTTTGCCCTAATCGCCTAAGGGTTTGGTTGAGGAAATTGCCGGATATTCCTTCATTTTTCAAAGTGTGTTATTGATTGAATTTGTACTTTCAGATTCTTTGATGGAACGGGTTTTGGATTAGGTAGGGTTTGTTGAAAAACAATCCCATTCGGGGTCATTATAGTGGTATCAGAGCCATATATTGGCTATATGTAGGATTTAAGGTTTTTATCAAACAGTAACATGGGCAAGGGAAGGATTGAAAGTCTTATTGAGGCCCACGATCGTGAAAATCATCTCGTCAAGGTGGAGGATCAGCCTTTGGTTCGTTGGGATTTAATGGAAGATTATGATGAGTACTTGACACTTGCACCACAGTACAAAAAGGGAAGGAGCTTCAAGGATTGGCTAGGTTTGAGATATGGCAAAGGGCACCATGGGCACATAGCTACGCATGATGACTTGAACTTGGATGGACAAGGTGAGTGAGTACCTTGATTTGAGACCTACGGGTAGAAGGGAAGCCCTAATTTTTGTCATCCAACATTTCAATGGGGCTGCCCATGAATGGTGGCGTCGTGGATGGGAAACACAAGGGCACAACATCATTGGGACACACGAGGAATTCTTTGAGAGAATCATTGATGAGTTTGGTAGAAAGGTGAGCCATCAAAACCAAGATCACTAAGGGCACCACGCAAAGGTTTCCAATTGGATGAAAGGCAGCCCTTAAAACAATTAACCGAGCCTAATTTTCAATTGTACAAAGGGCAGCCACTCCACAAGCTTGTTAAACACCAAAATTCAGTCAATCATAGGCATCTTGTAATGAGCAATCAGCTGAAAATTAAATCAAAAAATTCAAAAAAATTGAAGGCATATAAGACTTAAGTTGAAGGACAGCCACCAAATGAAGGACATTTGAAGTTTGGACACCAAAATTTAGTCAATTATGGGCCTCTTATGATGGGTGATCAGCTGGAATTAAAATCAGAAAATTCAAATAAATTGAAGACATGTAAAACTGAAGTTGAAGGGCAGCCACAAATAGGAGACATCAAGGAAGAAAAATCAAGCACCTTGGGGCAGCCAAGTGTTGAATCTTCTAAGATTCATAAATCCAAAAATTTAGGGCAGCCAAAGGAGAACAAGGATGGGATAGAAGGGTTTCTAAAGGCAGCCACTTATGGAGAAGAGGACAGCCAACAAGAAGTTGTTCAACAACTTCATGAGCAACCAAATGAATAAAAAGAAGAGGAAGGTAAGAATGAGGAAAAATCAGATTCGCATAAGGGCAAGCATTTGGGTTATCCTCTTGGTAAGTGTTCATTGTTTTCTCCCCATACTTGGTTCTTTCATTGTTTTAAACCTTGTGCTAATGATGAGGTTGAGTTGAAAGGCACTAAATGGAGGGAGAGATTCTCCCAAGAGAATTCAAGGAATGGGCATGGCAAATGTCTATCATGGATGTGGGATCTAGGTGAGCCTTACAAGCATAAATTTGTTATTTTGTCATATGGTGAGACAAGGGATAAAACTTGGACCATCATGGAAAGGAGCATAAGCAAGAAATATCATGATCCAAGGATCAAAGGGAGAGCTGTAAGTAATGCATTAACAGCTGTTTTCCACAATTTCAGTTTGTTTTCCATAGGATTTCTTGTTGCCGGGGTGAGCATTGGCCCTAGGAAGGTGTGCTTCTCACACTTCAACACCATGGAAACAGTTCAAGCATGTCTAAGTGGGTTTCCATCCACTACAAAGGGAAATTGGAAGAAGGAAGAAGCTTGTTACAGCCATGATAAGGAAACGCAAAGACACCAAAAGGAAGTCCATATCATGTCCATAAGTCATGATGGAAAGTGTTGATAAATACTATTGCTTATACTAATGTGTTTGTTCCATGTGTAGGTTCATTTGGGAGATCACTTACAATGGCACAAAACAATGCAAGGAGTGAGGTGATTTCTACACATGAGCAGCCAATTGGAAGAGGTAAAAATCTCAGTTTCCAAAGGCAGCCCAAAAAATGCCATGAGAGGCACCCCATTCCATATGGCAAGGGTGATGTGGAGTACATCGAGGAGAGCATGAGACCTCTCTTGGATTGGGCAAAGGCCCAAGTGGTGAACAGCCGGTTACAAGGTATGATTTTGGAAGAATTTTGGTTCTTTGTTCCATGTGTAGGTTCATTTGGGAGATCACTTACAATGGCAAAGAGAAATGCAAGGAGTGAGGTGATTTCCACACATGAGCAGCCAATTGGGAGAGGTACAAATTTCAGATTGCAAAGGCAGCCCAAAAAGTGCCATGAGAGGCACCCTATTCCATATGTCAAGGGTCATGTGGAGTGCAATGAGGAGGGCATGAGACCCCTCTTGGATTGGGCAAAGGCCCAAGTGGTGAACAACCAGTTACAGGGTATGATTTTGGAAGAACGTTGGTCCTTTTTTCTTTTGGAAAGTTCTGAAATTGTCTTGCTACATTCATGGAGGGCAGATTTTGTGGCATAGTACAGCCACGGATGGGAACTGAAATTTTTGGTATAAGGTCTGATTTTTTTGTCACCAAAATTCCTGAGTTAAGGGAGATACTACAGCCCCCTATTTAGAACAAAAACAATTGACAGTAGAAGCATACTACAGCCCTTGCCCAGAAAAAATAATGCACAAATCAAATCTGATTCTTTTCAATCAGACAAATCAGATGTGGGGACACTATTCCAGCCCCTTCACGTGGGTAAGATGACTGTTGTTTTTTTTGCGTACGTACAGCTGTACATGAATTTTGAAAGTATCAATGTTTGGAGGCATGATTTACATGAGAAAGGGGCGAAGTTTGAGGGCACGGAGCAGCACTACATCTTGATTCATGTTGAGGCACTTTTCCGACCATTACACATAACCAAGATGACTGATTTTCTTGTCTGTCTACAGCTATCATTAAATTCTGGAAGTGTCCACGTTTTGGAGCACAAGTTGCATGAGAGAAGGGCAAAGATTGAAGGCATGGAACAGCACTATTTCTTGGTGTATGATGAGTATTCTCTTGACTCCTCTTTTGTTTTCCACATGCATAAAAACAATGAGAAGGGCAGCCAATGGTTGAGCACATGAGGACATCATTGCAAGGTTACTTGCATACCCATGACATCCCCGCACAAGGCATGCTTTCAAATTGGCTCAAGTTTATTTTCTCTTTGCAAATAGGGGGGCTACCATTTTGGTTTGGGGAGAGATTGGCATGGCATATAGAAGACCCTAACAAGTTTTGGAATGTATACCATGGGAGCACACACTCCTTAGCACACTTTCAAAGGAAAATTTTCATAAGGGGCAACCTTATCACACATTTCAGTTTGATTCATTTTGGCAGCCCTAGCTCTTTGTGCATAGTGTTTGAGCTCATAATGGCATCCTTGAAGAATATAGATATGAAGGAATCACGGGAGATCAACTTGATAAGGAATAAGTTGACATTTAGCGGCAATTGCACAGCTGTAAATTACTTATAAAACCCACGTGTCAGAAGGTATAGGCTTGTTGTTGGGAGGATCCTCTACTTGATAAGAAGTCAATTGAGCTTAGGGGCCAAAGATTGGATGACAGCCTTTATGGAACTTGAAATGACAAGCTTGGAAGGTGGTTTCGAGAGAGTTAACAGATGTTGGTGACACATTGAAGACTACAGTCGGGGCAGCCATAGGTGTGAAAGAAGAATGAGATTGGTGACTGATTTTGAAATTGACTATAGCTGGTACATGTCCAGCAACAACAGGTACGGCAGCAAGAAGAAACTAGAGATGGTTTCCCTTCCTTGGGAGACAATTACAGGTGGACACTGCATAACAAAAAAGGTTGGGATACCCCTTTGCATACCGCAATTGCTTGAGGACAAGCAATTTTGTGTGGAAAGGACTATAATGTCCCCCTTTTTTAACTAGTCTTGGGAGGAGACCTTTAACCTTTTCGCTCCTAAGGACTAAGGAAATTAAAGGCAAAAAGGGAAACATTTGTGAGCTTCAAGAGCATTTTATGATAAAGCACTTTATCATCTAATTTTGGGACCTTTTTTAGGGTCTTGGTCACTTAAGACCTAAAGTGCTTTTATAAAGATGCTTTTTATAATATTTGTTTTTTAAGAAAAAGGTAAACTCTCCCTCCTTATTTTGGGCGCCACACTTGGAGGAAAGATATAAAAGGAAAGGAAAGGCTTATTTCAAAAGGTTATGCAATTTGCATATCGAATCTGTTGATCAAGTATGTCAAGCTTGATTACCACAACTTGACGAAAACCTTTAAGTGTGACAAGGGTTTGGGGACGAAAACCTCCATTCCTACATTCAAAGAAGCTCTATTCAAGGGCTATGATTGTGCTTTAGATTTGCATGGTTGCATGCAATTGGATCTACAAGGGTACTTTTGGCCACCATCTTCATCAAGGATTGTTTCAAACCCTATAGAGAGTTAGAAATTGATAATTTGCAGGTCAAAGAGGAGGGCGAACTTGGTTTGAGGAGTTTGGTTGATCTAGGAAGCCATCCCTAGGGTGGCGACTTGATTTGGAGGAGTGGCGACCCCTATCAAGAGAGCTAATTGGCTTCAAAACCCTCTTCTAGGGTTAGAGGCATTTTTCGCAATTTATTCCAACTTAGCAAATGGTTTGAGGGTTGATTTGCACATGATTTAAGGTGATTTTGTGCCCTAAATAATATTCTAAATTTATTATATTGTTTTAGCAATGAACTAAGGTTTTGAAATTTTTGGGACAACTTTTCATAGGCTTCCCATGATGAAAAAATTCTGATTCTTTGTTTGATAGCTACTATTTTTGTGATCATTTTGAGTTATCACTTGCATTGAAATTCCAAGTATTGTGGAAGTTGTGAATTTATGAACTTTAGATGTAATTTTGCAATAATAAATTCTATAATTTTGCATTTCTACTTTTGAGTGAATATTTTGACTTCTAAAATTAGTGGATGCAATATAAAGCTCAGTTCCTATTTTTTGGAGGGTTAGGGCCCGGTCCCATGCTGCGGGCCGGCTAAACATTTTTTAGCAAGTGTTGCTCAGAAATTATAGGGGCTTAAATTCACTGCTTGGTCCCATGCAATTTTTTTTATACCTGCTACAGAATTAAAGGGATATGTAAGGAAGACAACTAGCAAAGGAATCTGCAAAATTTTAAGAGCAAACAAAATAATCTTTTTGCTCCTCACTACTTCCCTGCCCTAGAGAAATTCTTGCTAAGCAGTGTCGCTCGGAAAATTTTGGGAATATTGTCCCTTAAGCAGTAAAATTTCACAAAAAAAATTCATGGGACCCTCTTAACACTAATGGCGAAAGCAGAAGCCCCCTCCCTGCATGGGACCCCGCTGTTAGAAGTATCAAACCTGATTTTTTCCCTAATCGCCTAAGGGTTTCGTTGGAAGTGTGTTATTGGCCAAATTTGTCCTTTCATATTCTTTGAAGGGATTTTGGATTAGGTGGGGTTTGTTGGAAAACCCCAAATTTGCCTAATTGTTCCATTTGGGGACATTACATAAAGGCAAGCAAGTATGTGGCACCTAAACAGATAACTTTGGACAGAACTAACATGTCCTAAATCCTACTTACATGTGACCTAATTCACACATACTTTTGCTCGGAGCTGTGTATTTCCAGTCTTCACTATCTTTTTGAAGGTTTGTCGGCCATTGATGGTAGAACAGATTGGAAGGGCCTAATCTAATTATACCTCCATTGATGTTAGAAAAGATTCGAAAGAGGGTAATCTAATTATACCTCCAAATACTGAAATCGAAAAAAGAAAGTCTTATGTTCTGCTTTTCCTAAGTCTGATTAAATTCAAAGCCAAATATAGCCTTTGTATTTTAGTCTCAACAAATGTCGTACAAAGTTTTAAAAAATTCAGCACCAAAATACTAAATGCCACATACAGTTCACTGGTTTACCTTTCATGTTAGAAGAGGTTCAAGGGGAAAGTCCCCTACTCCATCATAATACTGAAATCAACAAAAGAAAGTCTTGGGTTGATGCCTCTCCTGAATCTTATTACATTCAAAGTCACAAATCAACTTGTATTGAAGCTTCAATAACTACCATACAAAAGTACTGTCATTCCATCCTAATACTGAAATCAACAAAAGGAAGTCTCATGTTGATGCTTTTCTTGAATCTGATTGATTTCAAAGACACAAGTAACTCAAGCCACATAACATCTAATTCCACTTACAAATAAAAAAAATCCTTAGGAAGAGGTTCAAGGGCAGAGTATCATGCCCCATCCTAATACTGAAATCAACAAAAGAAAGTCTTGTGTATATGACTTTCCTGAATCTGATCAAATTCAAAGTCACCAAGAATCCCTGTATCAAAGTCTCAATAATGGCCATACAAAAGTACCCTGCTCCATCCTATACTGAAATCAACAAAAGAAAATCTTATGTTAATGCTTTTCCTGAATCTCATTGAAGCCTCAATAACTACCATACAAAAGTTAGAAAGACTTTCAGCCCATAACACCAAATGCCACTTACAAAGCAGCAGTTGGCCTTTGATGTTAGGAGAGGTTCAAGAGAGAGTACTCTCCTCCCTCGCAATATTAAAATTGAAACAAGCAAAATGCTTATGCTGTTGCTTTCCCTGAATCTAATTAAATTTTATGCTGTTGCTTTCCCTGAGTCTAATTGAAATCAAAGCTGTAAATGATCTTGTCTGAAAATCAAGTTCAACAACAAAACACCAAATGCCCCTTACAAATTGACAGAAATGGTGCTACATTGCAAAGCCCGAAAATAGCATATTCAACATAATGGCATAAAATTAATATCTGCAAATAAATGAATTCTTTTCTACACTAAAAGTTCTCAAACTTCCCTACGGGAAGAAAAGGATTTCGAGGAAATATTATGATTTTCGATGGTTCTGCTATAATTGGCAACTACCATTTAAGAGTTCGATTTTTCTAATAAACTACTGTTTAAAGGAAGATCCCTATGGAAGGGGAAGAATGATTGTTTGCACAAAAATTTGGCAAGTTTACTAAAGGAAGGAGAGGCTTAGAGGATACTATAATAACCCCTAGGTTCTGACAGTAATTAGCAACTCCTAATTAGGGGTTGATTTTTCTAATAAACAGGCACCTCTCCGATCTGATTTGAAACTTTGGGGAGCATCCATGTTGGGAGCTACTGCCTCTTACAGCTGCATGTATGAGAGAATCCAACAGTTCACAAAACAGTTCCTTGTGAGGCAATAGGTCTGGCTGAATAATTTCCTCCATTGCTATAATCCCAGACAATGCCTAGTAGTTATCAGGTGGACAGGGCATCCTACAGGAAAAATTTGGGAGCCATTTGCAGATTATATAATCTCATGGAAAACGAAATCTTTTAATTTGATAACTATTTTAATATAAAAATGATTATAAAGATTTGGTAATTTAGCAGATAAATGGTTATCAATTAAGGTAAGAGCTTTGATTCCTGCATTTTAAGATCCAGGCCAATCAGGAGCTGGGGATGATCCCAATTTGGAAAATCAATTAGGTATTCTATTATTACCCAGATAAAGCTCCTGCAATTAAAAAAACTTTTACCGACTAATATTCGTCAATTGGCTATACTTGTCAGTTTTTCCTAAAAATATAAGAAAAATTAAAGTAAATATGTCTCAAGGTTTCAAAAACATCTGCCTCGTTAAAGTTGTTCAATAATCCTTACCTGCAATTTTTACATCATTAAATACCGCGTAAGGTTTCCACACAGCTGATTGTTCCTCTTATGAAAAAATGTAGTGCCGTTTTTTAATCCCCAATCGCTGATTCTAAACAATTGGCGTTCAAATCCATTCTCACCAGATAATTCATATCCATGTCGGAAGAATCTCGTAAAAATTTACATGTATTTCAAAATCTGAACATCACTTCCTTCCAAGAAATCACTGAAACAATTCTCTATATCAGAAAGGTCGACTCGAAACGCTGGGACTTAAAGAGATTTTCACACGGTGATCCCACGAGCATTTCGCTGAATTTGGCCTCCGGCGTGTAATTGGAAACCCTACGGGAGAAAAATGCCAGGGCTAAACTTCTTATTTCCCACGACAAATTTCTCCATAATCATGGAAGTTCAGCGTTCAATGATTTCACCTACACAAATAAAATGTATATTTTATAATGCAACAAACCCTAATTCGCAAACCCTAAACCTAAAACACTTCCAAATCTTAAACCCTAATTGCATTTTATATAACTGATTTATCTCCCTTCAAGATGCGCAACAAAACAAAAAGAAAGCCGTTGGTTGATTATAAGTAACAAGTTCAGACATTCTTTCTTCAAAGTCAAGAAGTCCACTTCATGGAAGATGCACAAACATATTTTAAATTATGTAATACTTGTGTGGGGGTAATTATGATGGAGACATAAATACTTCAAGTTGTTGGAATATTTTATTTCTGTTAATTTTATTTGTGATAATATTTTGAACATTTTATTCTTGCTATTTTTATGAAAATATAAATCGTTGAGATTGTTGGAAGTCGAATATTTTATCTCTGTGTTAATTTTATCTGTGAATATTTGAAGTTGTTGGAACATTTTCTCTCTGTTAATTTTATGGAGATGTAAATTGTTGAAGGTGTTTATATATTTTTGATGTGAAAATATTTTTCTATAAATCTAGTCAATATTTTTTAATTCACGTTTTGGATCATATAGTTATTTTCACCTATAATGGATCATGAAGTATGATCAAAAACGTTCAAATCATTGAAGTTGTTGAAAAATTTTCTCAATGTAAAAAGTGAACTTTTATCTTCGAGTATTTAAATAAAAATTTGTGTATTTATTTACAATTACTTTTCTAAATCAAGTAACATAGAAATATATATATAATATATTTGAAAAGCATCAAAATAAAATAAATACAAATTCAAATCAACATCTTCAACAACTACAAAAAAAGGTTAAAGATAAAAAATATTGAGGTCTTATTTTATATGCATAATTGAAGACAAAATTAAAACATGTTTGAATTGCCTCATATAAACTACCAATTCATTAAAAGTGTTCATTTATTTTTAATGGAAAAATACTTTTAAATAAGATAAAACTGAGTCAATATTTTTTAATTAACTTCCGCATCATATAGTTATTTTCACTTAATAATAAATCATATAATATAATCATTGATTAATTGTAAGAGGATATAATTTTCTAATTGTAAAGAGTGAATTTTTACCTTAGAATACTCAAATAAAAATTTAAGTATTTATTTACAATTACTTTTCTTATCAAACAAGGGCGTCATATGCCAAGTCCCTACGGGAGCTTGTAGATTTTGCATAAATCCAGTAAGAAGATTTAGGTAAAAATATGACCTAAATCACTGCAATTATAACAAGTATTTGTGCACCCAGTAAGAAGATTCAGGGAAAAATATTGCCGAAATCAATGCAATTATCGTACGCTGACACGACAAATCAATTCTCATCTATGATATAAAGGAGTATATATTACAACAAATTACATTTCCAGTTTATGATACAAGTGGACGTCATTAAACACATTACATTACCAATGGGGAATAACAATGGAATGTCCTCTAAGTTAAAGAAAAAGCACAAATAATAAAACTGTATGAAGCCATGATCAATGAGTGATTTCTCCAGCTCGGTATAACTCGTGCTTCACGTGCTATTTTCTTTTATCTAAATAGAAGTTGAGGGCAGAGACATGGAAAAGGGTTTAAAATCTAAACTTTCCTTTAAGAAACCTAGATAATCCCGAGGCATGTTTATTATTTTCCTTTTTTCTTTGAGCCTGCAAAATATTAACGAACTGTGAAAAAGTTAACATGGGAGGATAAAGGTGTGAAGTTGAAAGCAATTATTTATTAAACCTAACAAGGAACAACCGATGCACTCAGTAAAAATAATTGTCAATAATAATCATAAATCCTCTGACAAAACATGCATATTATTTGTAAAAACTACCTCTGTGAAAGTTTTTGTTCGTGACAAGATAGCTTGTCTTTAATCAAGAACCTCAAATATTTGGAAACGAAGTCAATAATGAAATACATACCACCTTCAATTGTTTTGAATTTAAAAGAGTTTTTTTGAAAGCAAAGCACATTTTCAGCGTAATATAGAGATGGAAAAAATTCTACTTAATTAACCTCTTATTGACCTACTAAAATAATTTTTCCCAACTTTTCATTTTCTTCAAATAATGCAATTCTATGAGAAATGTCAACAGTGCTTATCGGGGCATACTTACCACATATAAATTTGATTTTTTGGCATGCTCACTGATTGGACGTTAGGGACAAAATATTGCAAATGTTTTCACTCTAGAAGAGAAAAAAATCGAAATAAATTTTCACATCCACACAACAATTACAATATCTAAAACATTTGGCTAATTTTTTAAGAGAACAGAGTAACCCTCTCACCAATATTTAAAACATTTAGTGCAAAGGTCAAATCAAAAGTATTTTAATTTAGATTTTGAATTAAAAATACCCATTTATCATTTTCAGTTCCGATCTATTACTTCATTTTGGATTTATAATCATTTTTTTAATAATTTAAGAAGTACAATGAATCTTGTGATATATATAAATATCACTTACAAATAGTTTGAGTTGGAGTTTCAAATACTTCATTGGATGGAATATATATTTTTTTTTAAATCATAATATTTATAAGTCACAGTAATTCAAGGTAAATAAAATTTAAAAGATATAAATGTGAAATGATTTAAATGAACTATATAAATTAAAAAGAATAAGAGTAATTATAAATATATTTGAAAAATATTTTTTTTAATAAAAAATTTTGATAAAAGATTTTGATTCTGTTTATGATTAAAAAAAGTATTTTTATAATTCACAAATTAAATTGTTAAAGATTTTTGAATAAAATTGTATCAAATATTTTATTCATATTTCATGAACCATCATTACAATTAGAAAAGTAATAATTTAAAAACCCTGACATAATTTTATCAAAAAATATTTAAAAATTAAATTTAAAATATTCTAAGGTAAAAGGCATCTTCACTTTATATTATTTTATAAGAAAAACATATTTAATTCATTATATTTTAAGATAAAAAATATTTTCATTTTATGCTAAAAAATATCTGACCCATCCACCATATCATTTGTAATATTTTCACAATTCATAAGAGAGATTATATTTAGATAAAACTATGTACATAGTTTTGATATAATTAAAATTATTATACACACAGTTTTATCCAGAAATCCTTTGCTCATAGTTTAAAATAATTCCTACAATTTAAACTTCTACCCTCATAAATTGTTGATTTTTTTTTTTTTTTTAAAATATGATATTATAAAGAGAATTTATCTAGTGTTTTGGCTCAACTCAAATTAAATTAACTGTAAAATATAATTTGACTTACTCACCCCATGTCATGAGATACCTGATTTGGGCCCTATTAAATACGCCCTCCATTTAAAACCTGCTCCAAAGTCAAACATCAGTGGCACAACTCAAATTATTATCACCATAACCGTATGCCTCAGAACTATTACAATATGTTTATAAGGTGAACTTGCATTACAAGAGTATCAGAAGCAGGGTTTTATCAAACAGTAACGGACACAGATTTCATACCTTTCCAAATCAAATCAAATAAAAATTAAATTGAAAAAAAATGTTTAGTAGGTAATCCAAAACTTTGTATAGGTTCAGAACAAGGCGGCCACTCCATAAATACCTACCAATAACAAAAAGAAATGTATGGATTATGAGTATGCTCATTTAATATTTAACATCTACTCATTTAATAAACAAAGTGCCTCTCACAAACCTTGAAAATAATACCAAAAATATGCACCAAATCTTACTTATAAACCCTAAATTTTGATGGATATAACATCATATTATGTAATCTACATAAAATACTTGTAAAGCCAAATTGATTTTATGCAGAATTATAAATTGAGTCCTCTGTGTTATAAATGCATAAAATACTTTTAGAGCCAAATTGTTTTTGTGCAGAATTATAAATTGAGTCCTCTGTGTTATAAAGCTAAACACATTTTCACATCTTATTTCCCTCAATTTTTATCTTTGCTTTCCATTTTTTGCAAATAATGCAATTCCAAAATAAATGATTACGGTGCTTATCGGCCATACTTATACTGGCATACATAAATTTGATTACCTGACATTCTTCTCGATTGGACGTTAGGGATAGAATCATGCAAACCAGAGTTAAAAAATAGTTGTTTCTATTTTATATGATCTGGGCTATATCTTACCACAATGTCTAGGCCTTTGTAGCCATCTTTGAACCAACTTGCAAAATCTGAAAGTTGAACATGCATGATGAAAAGCCCAAAAAGCCCTAAACACAGTGCGACTAACCCTAAACATTTTGAAAATATTTTTGAGAATTGAACCTTAAATAGTGTTCGGTGAATATTTTGTCACCAGCCAACTGATGAGCAAAATAGGTGATTTCAACCATAACATAAGGAGATTGGTTGGCCAAGTGTGCAGGTTTACCACATCAAAAGGGGACAAAGCTATCCTCTCATCAAAGGGAGGTTCCCTGTAACTATGAGGAGCTATATACTATATATACATGCAGAAAATAATACTCAGGGGTAGGACAACACCATCCATCTCTCTTCTTTCAGAGATGATGATCACAAATAAAGGAGAAATCCAGGTGAAAACACTGAAGGCACTTCTCTCCTTTCAAAAGTGGTCTTGCAGCAAACAGCAGGAGTTATTTCTGATAGGTAACAAGTAACTGGTAATAGGGGGCATAATAACCTATCAGAAAGAACTCATGTTGTTTGCTGCAAGACCACTTCTGAAAGGAGAGAAGTGCCTTAAGTGTTTTCACCTAAATTTCTCCTTTATTTGTGAACATCATCTTTGAAAGAAGAGAGATGGATGGTGTTGTCCTACCTCTGAGTGTTATTTTCTACATGTATATATAGTATATAGCTCCTCATAGTTACAGGGAGCCTCCCCTTGATGAGAGGAGAGATTCGTCCCTTTTTGATGTGGTAAACTTGCACACTTGGCCAACCAATCTCCTTATGTTGTGGTTGAAATCACCTATTTTGCTCATCAATTGGCTGGTGACAAAATATTCACCCAATAGTTTTTTGGTGACTCTGTTGGGGATCGACAAGTAGTTCCAGTCCTTTTCCAGTCTATTCAAATTGAAGCATTTCATATCACTGGGGAACGACGTGAAGTAGGAAAGAACACTGCCAGCTTCACGTCAATAGTTTTTGGTGACTCCGCTGGGGAAGAGCATGCAATTTGAAGCCTCAAGCTTCAAGCTGAAGTAGGGCCAGTTCTTTTCCATTTTTATTCTACAATCTGGCAACTCCATGCTATACAAATAGCCAGAGAGCCCAAGGTGTTGTTGACCCTATTTTTGAGTTGGTGCAATAGGGCAATTTTGATTTGTGTCCTCCACAACTTCAAGTTCAATGAACTAGGAGTCTTCCTCCTACCAATATCAGGTCACCAATACAAGGCAGAGCCTCTTTTTTCTATTGTTAGTAGAGCTTTGCCTACACATACTCCACCCAGATTTGTTATCTCCCCTTTCCATAATCAAATCATGGCGATTCAAGGCCCCTGGGGTAACTATTTTGGCCTACTCAATTTAACTCCACCTCTACATAAGCTACCACTCAGTTCAAGAAATAATTTCTCCAAATTCTTTGGTGATGAGAGAGTTCATCTTGATGAACATATTGCAGCGTTTAGCATAGCCTGTGGTGTGATAAGAGTAGAGTATGAAGATGTAGCAGTCAGTTGTTCATAAAAACATTACAAGGTGTTGTTGCAGAATGGTTCTACCATTTATAGGCTCAGTCAGTGACAGACTGGAACACTCTCAAAGCTAAGTTTGAAGCAAGGTTCAAGCCTGCATAAGATGTGTATGCCCTGCTGGCCCAGCTCACATAGATGAAAAAGGAGCCTTATGAGCCTATGAGGGATTTTATAGCTAAATTTAACAAGCTGAGGAACTGAATTCCTATAATTGCTCAGCCAACACCTGAGAACCTTAAATGTTTCTTCATCAACTCACAACTACCTGAAGTGAGTTTTATGCTGAGATGTGCTAGCCACATAGACCTTATTGTTGCTCATTATTTGGCCATTGAGGTGGAAAATGACCTTATTTTGGTAGGAAAGATAAGGAGAGATCTTAACAGAGGTAAATCTTCTTCATCTTCTGAATATCCATCTACAGGCACCACTAATCTAATGGTGTAAAAGCTGGCAAATGAGTTACTTGCTCTAAGAAAGCAAATGGTGCAAGGGATGTCATCTGCCCCTTCGTACAGAGATATACCAAGGAGGACATTCCCCAATCAGTCATACCAAGGCAATGCTGCCAGGAATCAAGGGCAGCCAAATTATTTTCCTCCCCCTCAGGAGAAATTTACCATTGAAGTGCCTCTAACCAATTCAGCAGTTGAATATCTTGAAGCAGAATCATATTTCTCTTTCTAGCCTGAGTTGAACCTAGAAGATGACGTTAATCTCTTCACAAAGAGAGAAGAGGAATTAGCTGGTGACTCCAACATTAGTTTCCTGAATTACCAAGATGAACCTAGAAGTGAAGGTAAAGTAGTTGAGGGATCATACGTTGTGTTCACCCAGTCCAAGAATCAGTTAGCCCAGCAAGTTGATAAAGAAAAATCAGGGGAGTGAGCTCAGCCTGTAATTTCTATTGCCAAATAAGGAAATTATCTATCTTTCTAGCCAAAGGACTCGGTGATTGCTAAAACAATAAGTAACTCAAATACGCCTTCACCTTCAACTTCAATTTCACATATCAGTCCTCCCCCTAAAAACCAAAAGAATGAATTGTATTTCCCTGTTCCCAATTCATTTGAGATGTTTGACATAGTCGACCATGTCAAGAAAACTAAAATTCAAATGTCTGAATTTGAATTTTTACAATCCAACTCCGAGTAGTTGGATAAGTTGACTCAATATGTGAAGAACCAAACTGCCCCTGCAAGACAAGAGGTTAGAAAGGTAACTCATGATCCCTCAAGGAACATGTCCACCCTAAACAATTTTGTCATTACTCTTTCTGTTGCTCCTAGAAGGACTGAACCATTTTATGTCTCCCAACTGATAAATGGACACCAGCTGAACAATTACATCATAAACTCAAGTGTATCTGACAATGTCATGCCTGCCAAAGTGGTAGAATCCCTTGGTCTCACACTGACCAAGACATTTGAGAGATGTTTCTCCATGGAGAACAAATAAGTGCCACTATTGGGACAAATCAAGGACGCCCAATTTGTATTTGCAGCATTCTCAGACAAGAGAATCAAGATGACAGTTCTAGTAGCCGACGTCCTAGCCTCATACGGCATTCTTCTTGGGAGAAATTTCTACAAAGACATTAGTGGCGAATTAAGTATGGACCTGTCTGAGGCAAGTATCCCAGTCAAAGGCATTATGCAGAGATTGCTCCCTGAGAAGAAGACAAAATACGTGGTCACTCAAACATCGGCGCTTGAAGCTCAAATTATGTTTGAGTCTTCAGGCATGGGTAATTACTTCCTGACTACTGAGGATGCTCCTGTCTTAGCTGATGAAACTTATAAAAATGATAATCTAAAAATTGGTTCAGATAAAATAACAGAAGACATAAAAGAGCACAGTGCAAGCCCAAAGGAATCCACCCCTCTAAATGAAGAAAAATTTGAGGTAAGGTCAGCTTCTAATGATGTATGGATACTATAATTTTATGGCAATTGTTCCTCTATCGATTTAGGAGTTGGGATTGTGTTGATATCTCCTCTACGAGATTTTTTTTTCTTCATACAAGTTGCAATTTAGCAACACCAACCACACTACTGAGTACCAATCTCTATTACTCGGGTTGAAGGCTGCTCAAGATAGGGGCGTCAAACTCCTTCATGCCAAAGGAGATGCTGAGTTGGTGGTTTGTCAGATAGGAACCTGTACCAAACCAAAAATGAGAGATTGTACCACTATCATAAATTGGTTTGGGATCAAATTGAAAGCTTTGATGCTTTCAGTACCTCTATAGTTCCCAGGGAATTCAATGACTGAGCTGATACTTTGGCTATTTTAGCAACTCTTTTGGTTCCTCACCCAGATTTCAAGGGAAATAGGTACACTATCAAACTAGTTTTTTGACCAAGTGTGCCTGATAATGCCAATCATTGGCAAGTATTTAATGATGACAACCAAATCATTGCCTTCCTAGAACAAAAAGGCAGCTTCGAACAGCTCCACTTTGAAGGCAGTGAACTAGCCCCTGAAACAAATTCAGATGCAGGTGAAGAATTCCTGCAACTTAAAGGGAATAAAATTCCCAAATTATTGGTTTCCTTTGAGAAGTTGTTTGACAAGCATGACAAGTTCATCAAACAACAACAAATAGATTCAAGCTCCTCTCAAGAGTTTGATCAGATAAATTTGGGTACCAAGAAAAATCTCAAGATGGTGAACATTGGAAAGTGCTGCACTCAGGAAGAAAAGTTTAAGTTCACTGCTCTGTTCTGCCAATACATAGATGTTTTGGCATACTCCTATGATGATCTGAAGTCACTTAGGCCTGAAAAAATTTGCCATAAAATTTCTCTCAAGAGTGATTCGGTGCCTTACAAGTAGAAATCCTAGCAGTATAATCTAAAGATATTAGGTACTATTCTGTCTAAAATACAAAAAATACTGAATGCTAAGATAATTTTTCTAATCCATCATTCCACATGGATTACCAACATAGTACCTATGAGAAAAAAGAATGGCAAATTCGCCTTTGTGTGGACTTTAGAAATTTGAATCAATCATCCTTAAAGGATAACTATCCTCTGCCCATCATGGACCAAGTTCTTCAAACAGTGACCGGTTCAGAGATGTTATCAATGCTAGACGACTTCTCAAGATATAATCAAGTTGATATCGGTGAAGCAGACCAGCATAAGACTACCTTCACCATGCTTTGGGGCACCTTTGCATATCAAAAAATGTCTTTTAGCCTAATAAATGCTGGCACCACTTTCCAGAGAGTAATGGACATTACTTTCAAAGATGAAATGGGTAAGTTCATTGTGGTATACCTTGATGACTTGACCATCTTTTCCAAGCATCGCCCTGATCATGTGCGCCATTTGCAATAAGTGCTCGAACAATGCCACTAAAATGGCATTTTTTAAAATCCCAATAAGTTTATTTTTAGAGTAACAGAGGGGAAACTTCTCAGACACATTATATCCTGAGAAGGCATAAATATTGACTCAAAAAAAGTCAAATCCATCCAAGAGCTTACTCTGCCCACAAGTAAGACTGCAGTTCACTCTTTCTTCAGAAAGGTGAATTTTTTATGAAGGTTCATCCCCAAGTTTGTTGAGAAGACTCGCCATATTGTGAACATGATGAAGGGAAAGACCACTTTCAACTAGACTAAAGAAGGAAAATTGGCATTTCGAGACATCAAGACAGCTATTGCCCACGCCCCAATTCTAGTTTGTCCAGATTATACCAAAGATTTCACAGTGTATAGTTATGCTTCTGAACACATACTTTCAGTAATTTTGGTTCAATAGAACGAAGAAGGTGTAGAATCCCCATATCTTTAATGAGTTGTCCTCTCAAAGCTCATGAACTGAAATATTCAAACATGGAGAAGCATGCTTATGTAGTGGTAAAGGTAGTAAAACACTTCCATTTTTACATCCTGAATTCACACGTTATTGCCATGGTTCTTGATACCACAGTTAAATCCATATTAACTCAGTAGGAGTTTGGAACAAAAAGAGGGAATTGGATTGCTAAAATCTAGGAGTTTGATCTAGTCATCAAACCAATGAAGCTGGTGTAGGGAAGGGGTCTCTGCCAATTGATTACTGATAACATACTCGAAGAAGCAAGGCATGAAGAAATAGAAGTGGAAGAAATGCCAACAGTCCTCTTTGTCTCCACCACGAATGAGTGGTATTCAAGTATTGCTCATTTTCTTACTTATGGTGATTGTCCTGCCCACTTGTCTCGTAAAAAAAGGAGGACTGTTAAAAGGAAAGCTGCCAATTTTGTCCTGTGGGACAACAACCTGTATAAGAGGAGCCTTGATGGAGTGTTCATTCACTGCGTGGATAAAATGCAGAAAAACTAACTTTTGAAGTCCTTCCATAATTTGGCTTGTGGAGGACATTTTTTTGCTCTTATAACTGCCTATAATATTATGTGAGCCAAGTATTACTGGCCTACTTTGTTTCAAGATGCATATAAATGGGTACGAAGGTGTGAACTGTGCCAATAGTTCGTTGGAAGACCCAAGTTAGCTATTTTGCCTCTTAAGCAGTGGTGATAGAAGAGCCATTTCAGCAGTGGGGAATTGATTTCATTGGTGCTGTAAACCCATCTTCAAGTGCTGGACATGATTATGTCCTCACAGCCACATATTACTTCACCAAATGGGTGGAAGCAATTCCAACCAAGCATGCTACTTCAAAAGTAGTATGCAATTTCCTCAAAGAAAATATCATTTCCAGGTTTGGGGTCCCAACCAAGATTGTGATAGGCAATGTAGCCTATTTCTCTTCTCATGAGATCACTCAGTTATATTTTTACTATGGGATTACCCTCTCCCACTCCTCTGATTATTTTCTACAAGGCAATGGCCAAGCTGAATCAAGCAACAAGAACCTGGTGACCATCATCAGAAAGTTGATGGATGACAACCAATGAACATGGCATAAAGCATTGGTTGATGCTTTATGGGCAGACATAATTACATCTAAGAGGGTGATAGGTATGTCACTTTTCCAACTTTTGTATGGTCTCAATGTAGAGATACCAATCACCTTGGAATTACTAGCACTAAAATTGACAAAGGCAGTCAAAGATTAGACATATGAAAGCTCCATCAATAATAGGATCATGTGCTTAACTAAGCTAGATGAGTAGCGAACTATGGTGGTGGATTGAATTTTTGTGCATCAATTTCTGGTGAAGAAGCTCTTCGACCAGAAAGTAAAAACCTGTGATTTCCAGATTGGAGATCAAGTCTTGTTATGGGACAAGAGAAGAGAACCAAAGGGAATGCATGAGAAGTTTGATTCCCTATGGAGAGGCCCGTTTACTATCCATCAGCTCAATGGTGAAAATAGTTTCCTATTGAGGTATCAAGATGACACGCCCTTTTCTCTGCCTCACAATGGGCAGCATTTGAAGCACTTCAATTCTTAAAGTTTCAGATAAGATCATCTGTACATATGTATATTTGTATAGTCTTTAGTTTTATTTTGTGCTTTTCATTTTCATTTTTGGTGCCTTTTTTTTTGGGTAGCATGACTCCATAACCCAATGGCATACTTGAAGGCACTGGAGATTTTAGTTTCTACTCCCCTCAGCTATTTCAAAATTTTAACTAAAGGAAGTTCTCCAACTGGAGCCAGCTGTTGTTCCCAAAATTTGTCACTCATTTTTGGGACAACATATGAGCTATTTTGGTCCTACAGGCCAAAAATCTCCTTTTCCTTCTCAAAAAATTGTTTTGAGTATCAAATCCTCTATTATTCAAGCTTTTTCAGTTAACAAACTCTGCAAGCTTATTTTTATGGACTCCGTAGGCTTATTTCTACGGACTCTATAGGCTTATTTCTACAGATTCTACAGGCTAATTTCTACAGACTCCACAGGATTATTTCTACAAACTCCATAAGTTTATTTCTACGGACTCTGCAAGATAATTTTTATGGACTCTGCAGACTTATTTCTATGAACTCTGTAGGATAATTTTTACAGACTTTGCAGGCTTATTTCTATGGACTCTGCAGGCTGATTTCTACGGACTCTGCAGGCTGATTTCTATGGACTCTATAGGAAAGAAACAAGTTCCCAACACTTAGGTAATTTCACAGTCGGTTCAATCGAAAGGTTCAAATGAAGGTGTCCCAAAGCCCGAAGGGAAAGTGTCCTTACGGAGGGAAATGAACCAAAGGGAACAAAAATATACATTTTGAAAATATTTTTCCTGGCAAAATTTTAAAAGTGAAATCCTTCGGACATTTTGTCCAAAGGAATTCATTCGAATGTTTTATTCGAAGGAATGATCAAAGGCCCAGCGGGAAGTGACTAAGGCAAATGAAAGAAATCCTTCAGACAAAATGTCTGAAGGAATTCCTTTAGACATTTTGTCCGAAGGATTTGAGGAAGAAGGCCACTCGAAGGACCCCAAAGGACAGGCACCCTTGCGGGGGGATCTCAACAACCAAGAAATTGACCTCCACCAAGTCTTGAAAGGACACCTTCCCTTCAAAAGGATTCAAAGACTAAGCTCGGTCAAAGGAAATTCAAAGAAAATAAAGTTGAAGGAATTGACCAAGGGGTGACGGGCCCACATACGTCAAAGTTGGGCACCATGAACTATCCGTTGGAATCCAGACATTCAGTGACGTCCCTGAAGCCATCAAATTTAGGGCAATAAACTAACTATTGGCTTTCAAATGGTGATGGGTGCACGAACGTCATCTTTACGATAATGAAATAACCGTTGATCTTTAAAGGCTTGAGCACAGACATGAATGCATTCAAAGGCCGTAAGGCCAAAAGGAAGAACTGATGAGAGAAGAGCACAAGGAACTAGCAAAGTTGGGAAGATAGCCCCGAGAGCTCAAATTCTAGGAAAAGACAAAACTAGGAAGAGACAAAGCTAGGAAAGGACAAAAGTCAAGAGTGAACTCAGCGACCAATAGAAAAGGGAAAAAGATAGCTCGAGAGCTCAAATTAGAATAGGAAATAGGGAAAGACCAGAAATATCTACATAAGAGTTATTTCCAATAGGTGGAATAGTCCACCAAGTAGACATCTGATCTCACAAGCATTAAAAGGCGCGGCCTATTTTTCTTCCTTGACAAGAAAGCGAGGAGACAACTGTGTACCTATTGGGAGAAAGATCAGATGACCCATGCTAAGGAGAAGATATTTGGGATGAATTGACATGTCACAGTTAAGGCAGATGCCTTATTCCAGCATGGCCTCTTTGACTGAACTAAAAATGCATTCAAGGCATTGAATGTAGCATGGGTCATTCCATGAAACAAAGTGCCAAGCCTTTTTTGGCTGCTATATATTGTAAATCTCTTCTTTTCACTAGGGAAATATTTTGGTTATAGAAGCAAAACTCTGCCAAAATTGAGAGGTGATCACTGAGACTTTGAGCTCAGATTGTTAATCATATTTCATTATTTGAATGAGAAAGCAGGTTACTTTTAGACTTTGTGCTGTAATAGCTTGTGTCATTTAAGAAATTGTTCTTATGTCTATTTTCTGAAGGTGTTCTTGTCCATTGAATGAAATAAGCAGAACTAGTGGAAGTAATCAGGAAGGTATCCTAAAGCCAACTATGGGAAGACTTTGTGCTGCCACCATTGTCTTTAGTGCATTTTCTGTGTAAAGGATCTTGGGATGACTTTGTGCCCCCATTATCCTTCGTATTTCACTCTTGGGCAGTCGAGGTGGAGACTTTGAGCTACACCTTTTTCTACTGGTTACTACGCCCCCTATTACCAGTTAATTGTTACCTATCAGAAAGAACTCCTGTTGTTTGCTGCAAGACCACTTCTAAAAGGAGAGAAGTGCCTTCAGTGTTTTCACCTGATTTCTCCTTTATTTGTGAACATCATCTCTGAAAGAAGAGAGATGGATGGTGTTGTCCTACCCCTGAGTGTTATTTTTTGCATGTATATATAATATATAGCTCCTCATAGTTACAGGGAACCTCCCCTTGATGAGAGGAGAGATTTGTCCCCTTTTGATGTGGTAAACCTACACACTTGGCTGACCAATCTCCTTATGCTATGGTTGAAATAACTTATTTTGCTCATCAGTTGGCTGGTGACAAAATATTCACCCAACAAATAGCATTTTAATGGGACTACTCAAAATTATTGAGCAGGAAAACATATTTAGCATAAAATAATATAAAATAAGACAGTGATGAAGTAGATTAAGAGTTTTGGCAGCTAAACAAACAAATCAACCTTTCTTGTAGATAGTGAGAGGCATTCCTCAAAGACAATCATTATGAAGAAAAACAAATGCCAAAAAAATGGAGAGCATTTTCCCTTGAAGAATTTTTCATGCACAAATGATTATACCTAAAATTTACATGCTTCAATTTCTTCAACCCTAGTATTTCCACAGGAAGCCCTCCACTGAAGCCATTTATCGACAAATCTAACCATGTCAGCTCCCCTAGCCTACCAATGCTTGCTGGCACTTTGTCCTCTAATTGATTTCCAAATAAATCTAGGTGCCTCATATAACTCCACGTCAAAATTGATGGCAAAATGTTGCCGCTCAGTGCATTATTTGACAAATCCAAAAATTTCAATCTTCTTTCTCCATCGACAAGATTTGGAACATTATCAAAAATCAAATTGTTCAACAAATCTAAGTAGTCCAAGCATCCGCTAGGTAAGGAGTAGGTGCTAGAAATATCATATAATACTTTACAAATGGAATTGTATAGCTTATTGGAGTGTAGATCAACGGTCCTGATTACTTCAAGAAATGACATTTTTGAGAGGTTGGATTTTTGGTAATTATTGGACAGAAAGATTCTCCCCAATCACAACATGTTTGTAAAGACATCATCTATTTCTCCTACCAGGTTGTCATTAGACAGAATTGACGTGAACATGGAAGTATCCACAGGCTTCTCATCGCTCAGGTAATCGATGATTCCACAACTGGTGAGGTGAACCTCGATCATTTCTCTTGCCACATTCTATGTTGGGATCTAGGTAAAATTGAATTTATTATATGAAAGATCAAGGTTTAATAAAGTAGAGGCATTAGCCAATAAATCCTATCTTCCTCTTCTCCTCAACTCTACCCTTATCTCCTCCTCTCTATCATCTTCTCACCTCTTACATCTAGCTCTAGCACCATGCACCCACCCCTCTTCTTGCACCAACTTCCCAAATCAAATTCCCAAATTTTTTGTGCCCTGTGCTCTGCATGACCTGACAACATATTTATCTTTTTTATGACAACTCTGACATAACACTGTGGATGACATCATTCATTTCCCCCTTAATAACATGTAAAAGCTTTGAGCCAATGAGAATAAAGATAAATTAATTTTTTCCTAATTTTTGTTAAGAAATGTGCAACTCAACTTTTAGAAAAATGTAAATTTTTTTATGCACGAAAAACATTGCATCCTCATTGGTCCAAAATGCAAAGTTTAATGGAGGGTTAAAGCAAATTGAAGGCTTTAGTATCCCTCCAAGACTAATAACATAGAAATAAATATAAAATATATTTGAAAAGCATCAAAATAAAATAAGTACAAATTCAAAACAATGACCTTAACAACTTTAAAAAAAACATTAAAGATTAAAAATATTAAGTTGTCCATCTTATATGCATAATTAAAGACAAGAATAAAACATGTTTGAACCAACTCATATGAACTACCAACTAATAAGAACTTTATGGATCTTATTTTGATTAGGTAGTGTACAAAGTCCTTATAATATATGTTCTTGCCAAAATTTATATTCTAAATTTAAATAAATAAAGTTCATTTTAAATATAGGGTATAAAGTTTTTATAGAAGATATCATTTAACAAAGTTATTGTTAGAAATATTATTATTAGCGCGTGATATTGTGAAATAGTTTTGTTAATGCAAATATCATTGTATGATATTGTGAGATAGTTTTGTTAATGCAAATATTGTATTATTAGTGAGTTATTCAATAACTCTCATGAATTAGTATTTGACAAGAGTTTATTGGGATATTATAATAATGTTATCTTGTAGGAAGATCTAAAAACCTATTTATTTGTAACATGGTTTATTAAATAATATGTTGATTGATTAATCCTGACTTTGTGTGTTCACATATTTGAACTTTGACACTTCCATAATGGAGATATTCTCTAATATGGGAAATTTTCTACATTTGATATCAGAGTAGGTTCAATAGACCTCTCTACATATTTAGTGTTGATTGTAATAAAGCTCATCAGTGTAGACCGTGTGAGAAAGCATTTGTATTCTATAAATTATTTAGTCATGTTGACAACTAAGGAACATTGCAGACCACATGCAATCCTACTATCATTTGTGTAAATGTTAGATTATATTATAGTTTTTGTGTTCATATATAATAAATGTGTGTGTGTGTGTGTGTATTATGTTGGCATTTTTAAGGATTACAAATATTTTGTATAGCAGGTTGTACTTCTAAGGGAAATATTCTTGTATCCATCGATTTTCATTGCTCAGCTTGCACTCAAGATCAACACTGGATCTTTGCACTCATTATTTACATCAGAGAAAAAAATTGTTCAGAATGTATATGTGCAATTATGGGAGTCAGAATAGGTTACAACTGCATTGGGTTATTTACAAAAAATATTATTTGGTAGTACAAAAAGAGATTGTGTCACTTATTCTGAGATGCCTCAATGCAGTTACATCTCACCATATTGATCTAAATTTCCTAAGTTTTATCAGTATACCCAACTCCCACATTATCTAAATGGAGTGATTGATCTGCATTTTGCTAATAATTTTCTTCCTCATTGTAATGTTATTCTCTTATAGATACTAAAATTTAATTTATGCCTTTTGTACTACTCAAAATATTATAAACATCCTTATTATCATCCTTTGCAAGTTTTGGACCTGTACATATTTTCCAGTCTCTTGGACACTCGCATCCCATCTAGACACCTATATTAACACTATAAAGTCATCAAATTTACAAATAAAATATATCTTTATGGCTAGCTTAAGTGCTTTAATGTGAGATATTTCAAAAAAAAGATAGGTATATATGCATGATCAATCCTCATTCATTCATCACCTAGCATAGGCCTATTGACTTACAAGATAACTTACTAAAAGCATTCAAGTGAGCAAAGCTTCCCTATTCTTTCCTATTTCAATATCAATCATAAGGACAACCCATTTATAAATTTAATAAACTGAAGGATCATTCCATGAGCCATATATGTAAAGTTATAAGCTAGGTCATTCTGTGTACTTGATTATCACATGTTGCATCCTTATGCACACACAACCCAACATGTAAGGATAACTACATAAGTCTGAGGTCCTCTTTGGAGTATTGGCTATGTAGGTAGCACCCATTGACAGAAGGGTCCTTGGGACAGCTCGACACCATGTGTCCACTAACCCATTTTTACCATAGTCACTTCAAGGGTGAGGAAGCTAGGTTTGATCATTTGATAGAGACCAAAAGCTTATGCACAAGTTCTAAACACACCTGAGTAAAGGCGAAAGAAAATTGTGAAGGTTTCAAGAGTTAATATTATGAATTGGACACCTTCATCTAAATCAAATAGTAACATCAATACAACCATCTAAATCTGATGCAAGTGTTTGAGATATCAAAGTTTAAATTTTTAGAATCTAATAATTGATCTAGAATCTAAATTTAGTATGTTTCTAGTTGTTCCATATCATATCTGCTCATGAACATTAAATCAACTAAGTACTCTTGTTATAAATTCATTGTAATATCAATCAATAGTTTTACTTATTATTTTTATCATATCTCAACATTAGAATTCAAAATATTATTTATTTGATTTTATAATTAATTGACCTACTATAGATATGTTTATCACCCTTGTGTTTATTCATTTCTATATTTTTAATCTGATACTATATTGACTCATCTCAGTTTAGGATTAAACACTTGGTGAACTTGATATATCTAGATTAAATTGATGTTCTTCATATTAATTGCCCTAATATTTGTTTACTTTATTTTTGCCATCATATATGATAAGATTTGTTTATTAACCTTATGTTTATTCATTTCTATATTCTCAACCCTATATTGTATTGACTCGTCTCAATTTAAGATTAAACATTTGGTGAACCTGATATACCTGGATTAAATTGATGTTTTTCATCTTTTTTGCCCTAATATTTGTTTACTTTATTTTGATGTCTATGATCGTGAAACTATCCAACTTTATATCAATAAAGGAATAAAAATTGATTACTCTTTTGCCTAATGCACAAGCATGTCTTCTCAAATCTTTGAATGGTGGTGGCTATCATCCCTCTAACCAGATCCATGCCACCACCATCCTAAGAGTTGGGTTAAACGATCTTATAGATAAACAACATTTTCCATTACCTTTTACAACCAAATTGGCTACACATGACCAAAATATCCTTCATTCGATCGAGCTAAATTTCATCAAATCCATAAGGAAATTATGGATGATATACAAACTTGTCACAAAAGAGATTTTATTGCATTCACATTGATTAAAACTCCTATCATCCCAACATTTCCAAACAATATCCCTCTTAGTAAGGGTGATTATTCTCTTTGTCCTTCATTTGATATTAATTTTTTTTGAAAGGTAAATAGAGACATTGTGGAATCCTTGCCCAATAACATTAAACCACCACGAAGAAGAGTGCTTATAAACCTAAAGTGGAAAAAGCCTCCAATTTTATAAAAGTAACTCCTTTACCAAAAACATCTCAAAGTCAAATTTTTGTACTACTACAAAAGGTGGATGCCTTATCAGAGGATACACAAAAGGTTTTAAAACTTCAAGATCCAATACCATTGCCAACATATCCTAAATTTAGTGATGTCAAGATTGCATTTATTATTTATGAGGATGATGATACTAATATGCCTTAATTTAAAAGAGGTGGTGGATTAGAACCAATGATAACACCTTTGCCAACCACCATCATTCCTAGTGATGATACCATGCCCATGATGAGTGTTATTGTAGAGATTCAAATACAAGTTAATATACTTCAAATGCAAATGGCTCACCCTAATGCCATTGCAAATATTACCACATTCCTTAATCAACTAATTTCATAATGTATACTTGACTATACTTATCCACAAGGTTTTCAACTACAACAATTACCACTTTTTGATTGTCATAAAGACCCCTTTGATCACATGATTAAATATGTGCATTATTTTAATCAATAGGCTAAAGATGACAAACTATTGATAAAATACTGTCATATGAATATTATTGATGAAGCCCACAATTGGTTTTATAGCCTACTTAAAGGTTCATTAACTACTTTTGCACAATTAGAGGATGTATTCTTTTTGGATTTCAACAACACAAGGTGCCTAGACTTACATTAGAACATTTGCATAATTTCAAACGACATGATGATGAATCCCTTCAAGATTATGTTATTTGATTTAAAAGTACATCATATGCATTAACATTTAGACCCTCAGATTTGAAATTATTATTCATCTTTAGTTGAGGTCTTCTTTCACCATTAAGGGAGAAAATATTGCATAAACAATACAAATCATTAACCCACCTATACTTGAATGTTCATAGATATGTGTCATTCATACTCATGCATACAAAAAAACTTAGCATATCTCCTTCCAAATACAAAATTTTTATTCCACATATAATAGAGGGACATAAGGTTCCAATTGAACATTATGAGCAAATGTGTGGTGTTCCTCACATTTATATGAGAGCTTTATAATCATTACTAAATATGGGACCAATACAAGATACACAACTACAAAAACCTCCTCAAGTTTCACAAATAAAAAAGCGTCCATGCTAATAAAATCTAACGATCACATTATTCATGGGTGGTGCTTACTTTTGGCATAATCATGTTGATCTTACACAAACAAAAACCACTTGTAATGTAGGACGGTTGCAATAACTTGGATTTGATCTTTAAAAATTACAACATAAAGGAACTTAGAAAAACTCATTGGGAAACATAATAATATCAATTGTTTGTGGTCCTCAAGTGATTCAAACAAGGGTTTGGGTTATGCCACAAAAATATCAATATGCATTCACAATAAGAACCATTTGGTTATACCAATTGGAAGAAAAAATTGACCAAAATCAACAAGGTGTCTCCTTTTCTCATGAGAATGAATTGATCCATACTCCACATGAAGGCAATTTCCCTTCTACTTCACAAGTAAATCACGAAGAGGAATAGGCATGCATCATTCTCAACTATACAAACATGATCCGAACAATGCAAATGATCCAACCTAAGGCTGAACACTTCCAATATTCCCAAAAGTTTCAAAAATCAAAAATCAAAAAATATTTTCAACATTTACATGTTATATTAGTTCTATGGCATCTATGTTATTAGTTCCATGTTGGGAGACAACATGTCATCTATTTATATAAACACATGTGTTTCATGCATATTTTGAGTGTGATACATGCATACCCAACCACATGATCTATGCCCTTTCAGATGTTAGGCCCTTCCTCTACTCATGTCATATAGACATTGGGGTAATTCACTCATTTGATGACAATACATCCATGTTACATTATTATACGATCATTTTCTATTATTGTGTTTGAGCTTATATACTTACACATGCCTTTATCCATGCTTATACCTTTCGTAGTGTACTTGATATGCTATGTACTTAACATTTTTTGCTAATACATATATCTAGAGACTACTATGATATGTTTATGATGGTTGCTTATGTTCCATGCTTTTCATTTATGCACTTCATTGAGTGTCTTATCTTACATTTTATTGTTTTTTCAAGCATTTGAGTAAGATCCATTGATTGTGGCCCCCATGTCTTTGTTTGCTTATTTTGACATTAGAATATGTCATTGCTTTTTGTATTGATATTTGAATATGTAATTGATTTTGTTGTCCCCCAAAAAATGACTTCTTATTTTTAGGACAACATATGAGCTATTTTGGGCCTGTAGGGCCAAAATTCCTCTCTTCCCTTCTCAAAATTTATTCGAGGGCTTACAAATTCCTCATTTTTCAAAGCTTTTTCAATAAAGGGAATAACAGGTTCAAAGGGCTATGCACATATGTCAAAGGTTCAAAGTTCAACCGTTTAAATGATCTGCGGCCTTGAGCACTTAACGAGTCTTAAAAGCTTGAACCGTTGAACCATTTTGGTTCATCGATTCAACAGGTTCAACGTTCAATCAGTTCAATGGGTTCAATGACCAATTGGTTCAACGCGCTTGGTGCAAAAGATCAAAAAGACTTAGCCAAATAATGAAGAATGAACCAATTGAACCATTGAATCGTTAAACCAAAGTTGGTTCAATCGGTAGGTTCAAGGGGCTGCCCCAAAGCCAAAGGAATAAGTGCCCTTGTAGAGGGCGGTGAACCAAGGCCAAGAACCCTTGCGGAGGGCAGTGAGCAAAAATAGACAAAGTGAACTCCTTCAGAAAAATGAACAAGGCAAAAGGCAAAGTAGAGTCCTTCAGACAAATTATCCAAAGGAATTCCTTCAAACATTTTATCCGAAGGAATTCACCTGGGAAGAGAGCTCGAAGAAAGTAAAGGAAAAGCCTGACTGAAGAGAAAAACCTGTGAAAAAGTGCCTGATGGAAAAAGACAAAGTGCAGCAAAAGCCACCATGTGTCCATTATAAATTAGAGTGGAAGCCGCCAAGTGTCATCTTTCACAGGACTCTCAAAAGGTTTCTAAAGCTTCTGTAAGTTAAACGAAATACGTCATGTGTCCTGTTATGACTCAGCGGAATGTGACAAGTGTTTGCATCCGTGTTCCCCTTTTGAAGTTGCTCGGGCAAGATGTGTCGTGGATCCCATTTTCCATAAGTTTCCAATGAGTTTCATAACAACAGAACTTGCCACTTGTCAAAGATGCAAAAAGGACCCCCCAAAGACTTAGACAAGAAGGGCTATAAAGGACAAAGAAGCAACATGGACGATTCCAAAGGCAAGTTCAATTAAAGCGATGGTTCAACCAGAGAGCAAAGAAGTGCTTAAGTAGTGAAGAGAGGAGCGAGACCAAAGGACCAAAAATATCTTCAAAAGAGTTATTTCTAGTAGGTAAAATAGTGGATCAAGTAGACTTCTGAGTGCATGAAATCAAGGACACAAGCCTATTTTTCTTCCATGAAGTAATGGCAAATTGGATAGCTGCACAAACATCAGAGAAAGGACCAGAAAATCCATACCAAGGAAGAGACATTAGATGAATGGACACGCCATAGTTGAGGCAATGCGTTGTTTCCAGCATGGTCCCTCTAGATAGAACTGAAGGCGCATTGAAGATGTTGACTGCAGCATGGGCCTTTTTCATGAAAACAAGCATCCAAGTCTTTCTTGGAGTGTTATATATTATAATCTCTCATTTTTTATAAGGGAGATCTTTCCCTTATTAGAAATGAAACTCTGCCCAAATTGAAAGGCATTACTGAGACTTTGAGCTTATATTGTAATTCATATTTCTTGGATTGAATGAGAAAGTAAGTTACTTGCAGACTTTGTGCTGTTATAGCTTGTGCTACTTTCGGAGATTGTTCTTATGTCTATCTTTTGAAAGCATTTTTATTTATTTGATTTAACAAGCAGGATTAGTGGAGGTGATAAGGAAGGTGTCTTGAAGCCAGCTACTTTCAAACTTTGCATTGTCATTGTTGTCTTTAGTGTGTGTTTATTTTCTGTTTCTGTGTAAAGGACCTTGGGACGACTTTGTGCCTCCTTTGTTCTTTGTATCTCACTCTTGGGCAGTTGAGGTGGAAACTTTATGTTTTATTTCATACTACTGGTTACTGCACCCTTTTGTCACCTATTACCAGAAAGATTCATGTTGCCTACAAGAACAAGCACTTTTGAAAGAAGAGAAGTGCCTTCTGTCGCTTCACCAGGATTTTTACTATCCAGGATGGGATCTGACTCTTGGCTGAATGTTACTTCTGAAAGAAGAGAAGTACCCTCACCAATCACCTAGGATTTCTCCTCTGTCTGTGAGCATCATCTCTGAAAGAAGAGAGATGGATGATGTATTATGCCCCTGTGTCTTACTTTCTACTTATTTATATAGTATATAGCCTCTGCATATTTAAAGGGAAACCTCCCCTTGATGAGAGGAGAGATTTTTCCCTTGTTGATGTAGTAAACCTGCACACCAGGACAACCCATCTCCCTATGCTGTGGTGATAGGAACTATTTTGGCCACCGGTTAGCTGGCCGACAAAATATTCACCCAACAGTTTTTGGTGACTCTGGTGGGGACACAGTAATTTTGTGCAATTTGGAACCTCAAGTTTCAGATTGAAATATCACCTATGTCTTACCCATTATCATTATCACCTTATCTATTATAGAGTCTAGTGACTCCCATCTGGGTCTTACCCATTATCCATTTATAGCCTTACCATTTTCATCCATCTCCATTATATTATTTGGTCTATAAAACCAGAGCTATTGGGAAAGAAAGCGTAGTTTGAAGCCTCAAGCTTTAAGCTGAAGCAGGGTCAATTTCTTTTCCATTTTTGTCCTATAATCTGGAATCTCCACTCAAATGTATTATCCCTATTTTTCATAATCCAATCATGGCAGTTCGAGGCCCCTAGGGTAACTCATTTGGCCCACTTAATCTAACTCCACCCCTGCATGAGCTACCACTCAGTTTAAGCAAGAATTTCCCCAAATTCTTTGGTGATGGAAGAGTCCACCCTGATGGACACATTGCAGCCTTCACCATAGCTTGTGGTGTGATAAGGGTGGAATTTGAAGATATGGTAGTCAGGCGTTTCATGGAAACACTACAAGGTGCTACTGTAGACTGGTTCTACCATCTGTAGACTAGATCAGTGACTGGCTGGGACACTATCAAAGCCAAGTTTGAAGCAAGGTTCAAACCTGTAAAAGATGCTCATGCTTTACTAGCCCAACTTACACATATGGAGAAGGGACCTCATGAGCCCATGAGGGATTTTATTACAAAATTCAACAAGCTGAGAAATAGGATTCCTGCAGTTGTTCAGCCCACACTTGAGAACCTCAAATGCTTCTTCATAAACTCACAGTTGCTTGAAGTGAGTTTTTTGCTAAGACGTGTTGGCCACATAGATCTTGAAGCTACTCAAGACTTAGCCACTGAGTTAGAAGATGACCTTATCTTGGCTGAAAAGATAAGAAGGGATTCAAACAGAGGTGCATCTTCCTCATCTTCCGATAACTCACCTACAGCCACCACTGATCTAATGGTGCAAAAGCTAGCAAATGAAGCGTTGGCCCTTAGAAAACAAATGGCACAAGGGATGTCATCTATTCCTTTATATAGAGATGTACCAAGGAGGACATTCCCTAATTAGGCACATTAAGGGCAACCCAATCGTCTTCCTCCCCCACAGAGGAACCTTGCCATTGAAGCACCTCCAACCAACTCAACAATTGGGTATTTGGAAACAGAGCCTGATTTCTCTTTCCAACTTGAGTTTAATCAAGAAAATGATGTTGGTCTCTTCACGGAGGATCAAGAAGAGTCAGCTGGTGACTCCCACATCAGTTTCTTGGATTACCAGGATGAACCCAGAAGTAAAGGTAAAGCATCCGAGGGATCATATGCTATGGTCACCCAGTCCCAGAATTAGTCAGCTCAACAAGCTGATAAAGGAGAAATAGAGGAGCGACCTCAACCTGCAATTTTGATTGCTAAGCATGGGGTCACTCTACCTATCTAGCCAAAGGACCCAGTGATTGCTAAGAAAGTAAGTATCCCAAGCATTTCTGCACCTTCTACTTCAAATTCACAGGCCAGTCCTCCCACCCCTCCCATAAACCAAAAGGAAGAACTCCCATCCCCTGTGCCTAGTCCAATCCAGCCATTTGACATAATTGATCATGTCAAATGTGTCGAGACCCAAAAGGCAGCCCCCACAGCCCTAATTTTGTTTGAGTCTTCAGGCAAGGATGAAATAGCAGAAGAATTGGTGGAATGTGGCATAAGTGCAAAAGAACCCTCCCCTCCAAATGAAGAAGAATCTGAGATATCTAAGGGGGACAATCAAGACATGTGCTGGGCTGAGCTATCAGAACAACAAATTATGGTACTAGGCCATGTTGTTGCCCATCAAAATTAGGAAAAGGAACTCTTTGTCAGGAGAGCAAAGATTCATGGTTTTTGGACCAAAAGATAAGTCTTGCTTTGGGGCAAGAAGAAGAGAAAACCAAGGGGAAGACACAAAAAAGTGGTTTCTTGGTGGAGAGTTCCATTCGCCCATCACTGATTCTAGGGACAAAATGGTTTCCTACTGGTTTATTAGGATGGGATGCCATTATCATTGTCTCACAATGGGTGGCATCTGAAGTGCTTCAAATCTTGAGGCATCAGATAAGTTCATTTGTACATATGTATATTTGTAGTTTTTAGTTCTATTTTGTGCTTTTTATTTTCATTTCTATCACCTTTATTTTTTGGTAGCATGACTTCGTAGCCCAATGGCACACTTCAAGGCACTGGAGATTCTGGTTTCTACTCCCCTCAGCGATTCCGAGTTGTCATTTGAAGGAAGTTCCCCAACAGGAGCCAACTGTTGTCCCCCAAAAAATGACTTCTTATTTTTGGGACAACATATGAGCTATTTGGGCCTGTAGGGCCAAAATTCCTCTCTTCCCTTCTCAAAATTTATTCAGGGGCTTACAAATTCCTCATTTTTCAAAGCTTTTTCAGTAAAGGGAATAACAGGTTTAAAGGTTCAAAGGGCTATGCACATATGTCAAAGGTTCAAAGTTCAACCGTTTAAAGGATCCGTAGCCCCAAGCACTTAACGAGTCTCAAAAGCTTGAACCGTTGAAACTTGAACCATTTTGGTTCATCGATTCAATGGGTTTAACATTCAATCAGTTTAATGGGTTCAACGACCAATTGGTTCAACGTGCTTGGTGCAAAAGATCAAAAAGACTTAGCCAAATAACAAAGAATGAACCGATTGAACCATTGAACCAAAGTTGGTTCATTCGGTAGGTTCAAGGGGCTGCCCTAAAGCCAAAGGAACAAGTGCCCTTGCAGAGGGCATTGAACCAAGGCCAAGAACCCTTGCAAAGGGTAGCGAGCAAAAATAGACAAAGTGAACTCCTTCAAAAAAATGAACAAGGCAAAAGGCAAAGTAGAGTCCTTTGGACAAATTGTCTGAATGAATTCACCTGAGAAGAGATCTCGAAGAAAGCAAAGGAAAATCCTGACTGAAGAGAAAAGCCCACAGAAAAGTGCTCGATGGAAAAAGACAAAGTGCAGCAGAAGATGCCACATGTCCATTATAAAGCAGAGTGCAAGCTACCACGTGTCATCTTCCACAGGACTCTCAAAAGGTTTCTAAAGCTTCTATAAGTTAAGAAAAATATGTCACGTGTCCTGTTATGACTCAGTAGAACGTGACAAGTGTTTGCATTCGCATTCCCCTTTTGAAGTTGCTCAGGCAAGACGTGTCGTGGATCCCATTTTCCATAATTTTCCAATGAGTTTCATAATAGTAGAATTTGCCACTTGTCAAAGACGCAGAAAGGACCCCCTAAAGACTTAGACAAGAAGGGCTATAAAGGACAAAGAAGCAACATGGATGATTCCAAAGGCAAGTTCAATTAAAGCGATGGTTCAACCAGAGAGCAAAGAAGCGCTTAAGTAGTGAAGAGAGGAGCGAGACCAAAGGACCAGAAATATCTTCAAAAGAGTTATTTCTAGTAGGTGAAATAGTGGATCAAGTAGACTTTTGAGTGCACTAAATCAAGGATGCAAGCTTGGTTTTCTTCCATGAATTAATGGCAAATTGGATAGCTACGCAAACATCAGGGAAAGTACCAGACATTCCATACCAAGGAAGAGACATTAGATGAATGGACACGCCATAGTTGAGGCAATGCGCTATTCCCATCATGGTCTCTCTAGACAGAACTGAAGGGGCATTGAATACGTTGACTGTAGCATGGGCCTTTTTCATGAAAATAAGTGCCCAAGTCTTTTTTGGATGTTATATATTGTAATCTCTCATTTGTTACAAGGGAGATCTTCCCCTTACCAGAAATGAAACTCTGCCTGAATTAAAAGCATTATCGAGACTTTGAGTTCAGATTGTAATTCATATTTCTTTGATTGAATGAGAAAGCAAGTTACTTGCAGACTTTATGTTGTTATAGCTTGTGCTAATTTCAGAGATTGTTCTTATGTTTGTCTTCTGAAAGCATTCTTATTTATTTGATTTAACAAGCAGGACTAGTGGAGGTGATAAGGAAGGTGTCCTAAAGCCAGCTACTTTTAGACTTTGCACTGTCATAGTTGTCTTCAGTGTGTGTTTATTTTTTATTTTTGTGTAAAGGACCTTGGGACGACTTTGTACCCCCTTTGTTCTTCGTATCTCACTCTTGGGCAGTTGAGGTGGAAACTTTGTGTTCTGTTTCATACTACTAGTTACTACACCCTTTTGTCACCTGTTACCAGAAAGATTCTTGTTGCCTGTAAGAACAAGCACTTCTAAAAGAAGAGAAGTGCCTTTTGCTACTTCACCAGGATTTCTACTATCAAGGAAGGGATCTGGCTCTTGGTTGAATGTTACTTCTGAAAGAAGAGAAGTACCTTCACCAATCACCTAGAATTTCTCCTCTGTCTGTGAGCATCATCTCTAAAAGAAGAGAGATGGATGATGTATTCTACCCCTGTGTCTTACTTTCTACTTATTTATATAGTATATAGCCTCCACATATTTAATAGGGAACCTCCCCTTGATGAGAGGAGAGATTTGTCCCCTATTGATGTAGTAAACCTACACACCAGGGTGACCCATCTCCCTATGCTATGGTGATAGGAACTATTTTGGTCACCAGTTAGCTGGCCGATAAAATATTCACCCAACAAATTTCTTTGTGGACATTTGACTAGGTTGTGTCCATTTGATTGTGTCACATTTGAACATGCCCCTTGTTTGAGGTCTCCTTGGACCATTGTCTTTTAATTTATTTTTGAGTGCTCTTGTATGTGTGCTTGATTTCTTGTTGAGCTTGTATCGTTACTATCTAGACATTTCTATGATTCACATCATGCATATTAAGATTTGATGTGATCACATACTATGTACCTCATTGCTATATCTACTTATATATGCTACTCATATGTGTTACATAATCCATACAAAGATTATATAATTTTTTAATCCTTTTAAAGTAAGATAACTACCAGTTTCTACTTCCCCTTACCTAAAAAGGGGGCATATCAGTGATGGCATGCCATAGAGTCATGACTTTCACACCTTCATAGTTTCAGATTTTAGTGGGGGCATGCAAAAAAGGCATGACCTCCACACTTATTCAGTATTCGACATTTTCAGATTACAGTGGGGGAATGTTATGGAAACATGTTCTCCACACTTATACAAATTCTCAATTTAAGATTCCAGTGGGGTCATGTCATGGGAACATGTCTTCCACACTTGAATTTTTTTAAATTGTCCAAATTGCATAGTTATATGATTCAGTTACACATTTGTGGTAACATTCTATACATTGGTATCATTATTATACCTAGGTTTTAGCTTGAGACATATATGAGATGCATATGCCATGTAAAAGAGCACCTTTAAATTGTAAAATCAAATCAACTTTCAAATTTCAAATACTTCTATGGACTTTAGCATACACCAAGATGGACTTTTACGGACTGTTATTGAGCCAATCTATTACAGTAGTTGGTTCATTTTTGGCAAGGTTGAGGTGATTACATCACTCAATATTACAAATTTTATAAGATGGAGTGATTAAATCATCCACCCTCACCAGATTTATAGTGTGAGTTGACTTAGATCACTCGTGCTCACTAGATTACAAGTATGTTTGGGTTACACAGTTGAGCTAATCTCAACTGTTAAGTGGTAACTCACCTTTTCTCCATGGTTGGGGGAAAAATTATCCTCTCTCTCTCTCTCTCTCACACACACACACACACACACATGCACTTACAAGGTTTCAAATTATCCTAATCCTAACTCAAATACTTCATATTGAAGCATCTTTTTAAATCAAATTGTCAAAAGGCAAGATGGCTACATCGATACATAGGTGTACTCCTAACCTCGCTATCTTTACTTTCTAACATTTTAAATTCTTTCAATTCTAAATTATATGCACTAATTACATATTGTAACATGCTCTTGGTTGTAGGTGATTCATTAGTAAAGCACTCAAATTGGACTCATGCAATATCTAGGTGCTATATACACACCTAGGTATGCATTTATTTTCCTTAAAACTAGTAATTTCATTACTAAATTAAAGGAGGGGGGGAATGTAGACACTAAATCTAAATTATATAACACCTCAATATTGTATACTTGACAAGTACTTCTCATGGATGTACCCTTCAGTTATAAGACTTTCTTGTTGTCAAAAGGCTCACATCCACTATCTCTTGTGCCTATTGTTTATCTCTTAGTTTGATTATATGTTATTCTGATGACCAAGCCTTCTATACTACTCAAAATGCTATAAACATGCTTATTATCATCCTATGCAAGTTTTGGACCTGTACTTATTTTTTAATGTCACAAACACTTGCATCCCATCCAAACGCCTATATCGATGTTAGTGCCATGTGCCAAACTAAGTGTCTAGTGCCCTAAAGTCATTAAATTTAAAAATTAATTGTATCCTTATGGTTAGCCTAAGTGATTTAATGTAAGTTATTTTCAAAAAGGATTGGTATATATGTATGATCAATCCCCATTCATTCCTCACCTAACATAGACCTATCAACTCACAAGGTAACTTACCAAAAGCATTCAATCAAGCATTCAAGTGAGCAAAGCTTCCATATTCTTTCCTATTTTAATATCAGTCATAGTGACAACCCATCTATAAGTCTGATGTACTAAAGGAATATTCTATGAGCCATATTTTCCAAGTTACAAGTTAGGTCACTCTATGTACTTTCTTATCACACATTGTATCTTTATGCATACACAAGCCAATATTTAGGGGAGAAATACATATGTCTGAGGCCATCTTCAAAGTATTAACTATGTAGGCAATGCCTATTAATAAAGGGGTCCTTGGGATAACTCAATACCATGTGCCCACTAACCCATTTTTTCTATAGTCATTTCAAGGGTGAGGAAGCTAGAGTTTGATCATTTGATAGAGAGACAACCTATGCACGAAATCCAAACACATTAGAGTAAAGGTGACAAAATTTTGAAAAGGTTCCATGTGGTCTCACTAAGATCTATTTGCATCCAAGTTATATAGTAGCATCATTGCAACCATCTAGATCCAACATAAATTTTTGAGGTCATAAAAAGTAAATTTATAGAACTTGATGATTGATCTAGAATCTAGATCTAGTTTGCTTCCAACTTGTTCTATATCAGATCTGCATATGCACATTAAACCAAGTAAGTACTCTTATTTCAAATTCATTACAATATCAATCAATAGTTGTACTTTCTATTTTAACATATCTCAACATTAAAATTCAGATTTTTTTTTAGTTTACAATTAATTGCTTTGTTATAGATACATTTATCACCCTTATGATTATTTGTTTTTATATTCTTAATGCTATACTATATTGACCCATCTTAATTTAAGGTTAAACAATTGTTGAAAGGCTTGTGTTCACTATCTCTTTATGCCTAAATTGGTTATATCTAGTTCTGACCATTATTATTCTAATGTCCAGGCATCATATATTATGAAAAAAGTTCAAACCCTGATTATTATCATTCACCACTAGTTCCAGACGTGTACCTATTTTATAGCTACCTAGACACTTGTGTCCTAGACAAACACTTGTGTCGATGCAAGTGTCCACTTTTCCTACAAAGTGTTCAATGCCCAAAAGTTATCTAATTTGTAAATGAAATGTATCCTAAAGGTTAGCCTAAGTGATTTAGTGCAAGATATTTCCAAAAGGGATTGGTATATATACAAGGTCAACCCTCATTGATACCTCACTTGGCAATCACCTAATAAACACCAAGAACTCACAAGGCAATATATCAAAAAATATTCAATCCAACAGTCAAGTGAGCAAACTTTCCCTATTCCTCCATATTTCTATATCAGCCATAAGAATAATATTCTCGTGGGTCTGAATCATTCGAAGAGCAGATCATGAGCCACATTTTCCAAGTTAAAAGTTAGGTCATTGCATGTCTTTGTTTATCATAAATTACATCATTATGCACACACAAGCCAACATGTAAGGGATAAATACATACGTTTTAGGCCATCTTTAAGTATTAACTATGTAGGTAGTTCCCATTGATAGAGGGGTCCTTGGGGTAGCTCGACATTGTGAGCCTACTAACTCATTTTCCCCATAGTCATTCCAAGGGTGAAGAAGTTAGGATTTGATCATTTGACAAAGAGTGATAGCCTATGTACATGATATGAAGAAATTAGAATAAAGGTGATAGAAAATATAGAAGGCTCCAATTAGTTGCATCTAGATCTAGTCGGTATTTAATATAGGACATGTGTGGTAGGGTTAGACACCTACATCGATGCAACTATCCAAATCTGATGCAAGCACCAAGGCCATAGAAAGGATATTCTCAAAATCTAACAATTATTCTAGGATCATCTTTTTGTCCACTTCTAGCATGTTCCAAACTAGACCTACATCAACATAATATACCAACTAAGTATCATTATTCCCTATTCATAGCAATATATATCAATATTTGTACTTTACTATTTTAACAATCTTAATTATATAAATTCATAATACTATTTGTCTAAGTTTTCTATTAATTGGCTTGCTCAATGGGTTAGTTCACCATCCTTGTGTAAAATATAATCTAACACCCCTCAACCCTAGATACCACACATATCAAAATTTAGTGTTAAACATTTGGTGAACCTAACCTTTGGTCTAAAAACTCTTGATTCACCTAGGGTTTTCTATTTTTTCATTTCTAATTTTTATAAATTGCTTTTTCAAATTCTAAATTTTTTATTTATAAGTAATGTAAAATGTTAATAAAAAAAAATTGTTTTCAAATAGAAGATAAAAAAGCATTAATCACTTGTGTCAATAACAAGAACCTAATGAATGCATTTTTTGTATGTTACAAGAGATGAAATCATTAAACACACCAAAACTAAGGCATCCTCCACTAGTCATGGTGAATCCTTAGGTGGTACTATAACTGATTCCATATCAATAATCCTCTCTTTGAGAACATCATCGCTTTGTACATTTAATGGGTGTATAGGTTATGTGTTTACACCATTTTTCCCCAAAATAAATCTTACTATTGTTACACCCTCCATGTGAAACATTAACATTCAACCAAGTTGTTAGTTTCAATGCCTAGATCAACTCAAACTATGGGTATATCTCCTTTGGTGACTTTTCAAGCTTCAAACCTTAGTGATCAAAATGTGCAATATCTTGTCCAAACTATAAAACTTTTTCAAGCTAAGGTACAAATATCGAGCAAAATTCTATATATTCACCTTATGCTATTGAGTCACAAGAGGTGTTCCATAACCCTATTGCACCTAAAATATCTTTACACCCATTACCAATTGGTTTTGTTGCACCTAAGTTCACATTTTATGATGGAAAGGGTGATCATGAACAACATCTTTGATCTTTCTATGTATGCCTCTAATGATAAACTTTTGACTATTTAAACTATTTCTAAAGAGCATCAAAGATTATTCTATAAGGTGCTTATATGATTTACCAATCTAATCTGTAAAAGCATTCAAACTTCTTGAAAATCCATTTTTGGCATGTTTCTTTATCAACATTACCAAAAATGTATCTTATACCCAAATTGTGAAAATCAAGCAAGGAACCAATGAGCCTATCAATGAATATGTCTTAAGATACAAGACAATGTTGGCCAAAATGACAAACCAAATGGCAGATAAAGAACTTCAATACATCTTCAATGAAATTTTGCTTGCCCCATTACATGAGTCCGTTATTTTCAAAAATTTCAAATCTTTTGATGACTTATGCCATATCATTAGAGATCATGAAATGAAACTTATTTTATTGAAAAAACTTAAGTATGTAGCAAATACACCACCTACATCTAATACCAAGTTTAATATCAAACAAAGCTACAAGGTCAAACCTACAAAACCTAAAAAGGACATGATTATAAGAGTCTCCATCTTCTCTACTTAATCTTGTATATTGTCATCTCATATCTCACCCTTCTCCTACAGAGGTTGATATGAGTAGACCTTTACCTCATCGATATGATGGCAATGCTTATTGTGACTATCACTAGGGCCCTAGGCATTCTACTAACTGATGTTATACCTTGAAGCATAATATTCAAGACCTTATAAATAACCAACAAATTATATTTGATGATCCTCTCAAAGGTTTGAGGTCTCACCCTAGTGACCATAAGAACCAAAAGATGTTTAGTAATCCATTACAAGATCATTCTTAGAATAATCTGGAAGTGTAAATGGTGTATAGTGCACATCCTCCTCTGCCACATTATGGGCACCCATGATATGATATTATTAGAACTTGTACACAACATATATCTCCTATGGTTCAAATACCATCCATTAATTTTGATGATAGTGAGATTGTGGATGATGACTCATATCTTCATTCATTATTTATTTAAGCATACCTTGAACACCAACGTATTCATAGTGTTATGATTGATAATAGTGATAGTGAAAATATTTGCATGATGTCATTACTTACACATTTGGGATATACACATGATGATTTATGCCCTTTAACCAAAATGGTTAGATCACTCATTGGGACCTAATAATGTGTCCTTGGTGAGATTGACTTACCTTTATAGGTTGGCCCAACACATGTCATCACTACCTTCTCAATTATGCCATACACAAGAGTCTTTGATATGTTATTAGGATGACCTTAGATACATGAAATCCATGTATTACCTTCCACAGTGCATAGGTGTATTAAATATATTCATACCAATAGAGTGGTCATGGTTCCTAGAATTCTATATGAACATCCACTTGAAGACGATAAGTTTTTTCCAATATAACTAGTTATAATAACTACTAAGGTTAATCCTGTACGAAAGGGTAAGCAACAAACAATCTCATTTTATAGGTAGACCATACTATAAGGACCATTACATCAAAGATACATAATGGATTCTACAAAATCCTCATCTACTACTACGAAGCATACTCAATTATCTAGAGTAACTAAACATGTTCCTATTTCTGTTACTTTAGATACATTACAAAGCATGAAATAATGGGTTCCATGAACCCTAATATTTTTATTACATTTTCAAGACCATAAAGTCATGTTATACATATGTAGAGCATTATAGAGCTACATTCCTAGATATGACACCCATACATGCTCCTTGGTGGTACCATCGATTTGTTATACTATCTAGTGTTCACAACACTTCAAGATGAACATCCCTTAGATGGGATAATTGGATAGACTTTACTTTTTCAAATAAATTAAAAAAATAAAAATCAAATATTTTAAAAATACAAAAACATTCAAATAATTCAAAAATACTAAAAAAAATCCAATATGTTCATACTTGTACTATTTCTTATGCAACATATGAAATGTCTTGGATGCATAGGAGAAGTCTTGTAACCTAGAGCTGACTTATCTTTGTGATCCTTACAAACCACAATGACCTCTTGAAAAACACCCTTATCCAAAGGAGAGATTAAGTATTTATGGGTTTGTCTTCAAGATAAGTATTCCTAATTCTTATTCCTCTATTTTGGTAGATAGAATTGATAAATAATGGATTATGAATGTATTTATCTCTCCATGCTTAGTATTACCTATAAATTGACTTGAGTAGAGTTCTTATTTTCATGTTTTCCATTTATGTTTATTATCCCCCATTTATGCCACAAATTTTGTTGAGCACTAGATTAGATTTACTTTACTTTATTATAAAACCATAGGGCCTAATTAGGGTTATTATGTGGTATTACTTGACTAGAGGCCTTGGAACCCTCTCTAGTGATATTGTATGGTAAGAGACCCATTAGTTAGGTCTAGTGTATCCATATTGGTCATGACCCTAATTGTCTAAATGTACCAACAAACGGAATGGCTAGTTTGATTTATCTTCTCTGAGCTAAGATTGATTTATATATCAACTTCACTTTCCCTTGTATACATTCTAGTGAACCCCATGTGAACTAACCCTTGTAGGTTTTCTTTCATGCTTTTATTTATTTTCATTCATTATTTATTTAAATTTTATATCATTGGATCGAATCTATCAACTCAATCTAACATTGTATGCACATGTTTAACACATAGTCGATCTAATTGACTCTATTTGGCTTTGTGTCAGTCATATTTAACTACAGATAATTGGATTGATCTGATTGACTCAATTTGATTTTTTTGTATACAAGGTTTCAGACTGAGTTGACCTAATCAAATTTGTTAGTAAGTTAAAAATATTCATCTAGATGACAAAGTATAAAAACAATAATTCAACATCATTGTCAAGTTCATTCTCACCAACTTAGCCATTTATTTTCCTTCATTTTAGTCCTATTTTTCATAGTTTTTAGTTCTATAAAATTGTCACCCTACAATAAACTAAGTCAATTGGATCGACTTAGTTATGTAATTACTTCTTACCTAGGAGACTCAATCGACTTATTTGACTATGTTTCTTTGGCCTTTTCTTCAATAGATAGAATCGATCAAGTCAATTCTATTCTATATTATTTGCATAATTAATCGACCTAAACAACCTAGTACTTTTCAATCAAAGGAATTGACTCACATTTTTGGTAATTAATTTATATTTCATTTTGTTGTTTGCTTGCTTACAATATCACACAATGTCTAACTAATGAAATTTTAATTTATCAATTTAGTCACATTGTTTTTTCTTTTATTCACACACTTTTAAACCAAAAAATATCAAAAAACATTAAAAAATTATACCCAAGGTTTGCATACTTGGATATCATCACCAAGGGGAAAGTCAACTTAGTTTTTTGGCCAAGTATAAATATGTGGTTGATGGTATATATTGGCAAAGCACCCAATACCCTTATCGCTACAAGATTGTGAACTGATGGGCTAGGCCCTAATACCAAGCCAGTAACATCACCAATACAGATCCCTTTTAGCATTAACAACCCAAAACCATCTTTAGCTTACTTCTTTTAGTTCCTTTCTAAAGCCAAACACCCTATCATGTTTATTTTTAAGTTATAATTTAAAACATTTAGGAATAACTGCATAGATTAACATTTCTATTTTTAGCATTGTTGCTTTCTCTCTATCAATTGTATGTTGTATTAAAAAACTTGTATTGAACAGCATTGGTACAAGGTTTGTGCTATGTGCCACAACTAGATTGATTGGGTTGACCTAGTTCCATGTGTGTTTATTTCAATTTCTTTGCTAAGTAACACTAGATCATCCAGAGTCATAACTATTAAAGCCTGTCTTTACCCTCAGAACATAGTCAACCCACTCGACTATGTCTCTTATAGTTTACCCTTATATATAACATAGTTGTTTTGTTCAACACAATCTCTCACACGATATTCTTTTTACCCTTCTACATAACACAATCATTACGTTCAACCCAGTCTCTCACAGGCTAGTCTTTTTACCCTCTTACAAGACTTAATCATCCTATTTGACCCTGTCTCTTACAAGATACCTATGATGTTTACCTTCAACACATAATCGACCTATCTAATTGTGTGTTTTACATAGTTTCTCAATTTAACCATCCATAGAACATAGTCGACTTGTTTGATTATGTCTCTTGTATCTTGTTTTACTTATTTTCTTATAGAATAATGTTGATTGATTCGACCCAATATCATAACAATTTATCCACATTTCTAAAAAGTGTTTAGCTTCCCTTCCTCATCATGATTTTTTTTGATGATAGTACAAAATTGAATCAAACTAATATGATGAGTTTCACTAATCCTGATAAGCTTCCTAAAACACACTTTGTGGCACCTAACATAGATCAAAGTAATGTCCGTGTTTCCACCTAAACTACCAACTATAAAACTCCTCTTTATTCTTCCATGGTACTTAATCCCTTATTTACACTAGAATATGAACGTGATCTTGATTACATGATTGAAATGATCCTTTTCATCAATGTAAATCCTCAACATAGAGGTAAGGATCCTATAATCATCTATAACCTCATGATGGGATCTCCTATTGAAGAAACCCATTCACCTTCAACTAGCTTTTCCCAAGGATTTCGGGCAAGTCATTTATTTTGTCGACACCTTTCCCCTCTATCGTGTCTCCTTCTCACACTATGACATCATCCTCCGTGTCTTATTTTACCTCTATGTCAAGTATTTCCACAAACATGGCAGGTTTAACCTTTAGTGGGGTTCTTAAAAATACCCACATGCATACCCATGTTATTAATGCATATCATTCTACTAATTTTTCTAATGCTACTAGTGCATATCATGCTACTAATGCATCTCATGCTACTAATGCTTTTTATGCTAATTGTGCATCTCATGCTACTAATGCTTCTTATGCTACTAGTGCATTTCATGATTTTAGTGCTTTTCACACCACTAGTGCAACACATGCCACTACCTCATCTAATATTCATAGTGCATCTCAAGATTTTAATACCTCACGTAACAATAATGCATCAAATTTTGCTTCTATTGGCCAAAATACTGCTCAAACCAATCAAATTTTATTACAAACTCTTAACCAAATGCATACATTTCAAACTAATAATGCAAATCAAATGATGCAAATGCAAAATCACCTATTACATCTCTAAAACCAACCCCAACATGTTCAATGGGGAGTAAAAAATCTTAATGCACCCCCACCCCCCTTAGGGACTCACATGGTAACCTCATACCACAACCCCCACTTATCAACAAAACTATCAAACATTTACAAAATGAACCTCTTGTACCTCAAATTGCCAACATTGACATAGGAGGTATCACTCCCACTATCACTTATAATGGATTTATAGATCCTACCCTATATTTAAAAAACATTTAGAAACCTTTAAAAAGATTAGATTAAACTTAATACTTTTATTGCCACTAAACTCTTAGCTAAAAAGCTTTCAAGAGATGCTTTAAATTAGTATAATAGACTAAACCCCCCCTAAATTACTACCTTAGAAGACTTGGTCAATTCATTGGTTCAAGAATTCTAAACTAGTGATCTTCTCAAAAATAATTTAGCTCATTTCATCAACTTTAAACAATAAAAAACGAAAATGGCACAAGTTTTCATCAAACAATGGAAAACTTCATCTAATAAAACTGAGCATAATATGGTGGATGAGAACCTCTTCCTCTTGTTTACTAATGCTCTTCACCCTAAATTACAATATCATGTTAGGACTCTTTCCCCAAAAAATTTGGAAGAGGCTCTTCACCAAGCCAAATGCCAAGATTTCCTCATACGTCAATTTGAACCTCCCCAACCTATAATGAGAACTCACATACTTGTCAAAGCTAAAACCCACCATGTAACCAATGATGTTATTACTAATACTCATGACACCATACACATCATCCAATACATTGTTCCAAATAATACCTGGAGCATGTTCCTCCACCTAATAATAATTCTCATCATAATCCCACATTTTCTTAAAATAATCATATTAGTGTGCACAAACCTCTGCCATTAGCATAAATTCAAAAATGTCTTTCAAGACCTTTACCATGAGATCTTGATCCTACACATCCTATGAAAACAAGGTATGATCTAAATAAATTTTATTGGTTTCATGCAAGTTGGGGGCATTTTCATGAAACTTGTAGACAATTGAAAAATCTTTCCATGGGCTTCCTCCTTGGACCCAACTTTGACCATGAATCCCCTATACACAAACATCAACAAGCTTCTCAAACTAAAAATCAAGTTTTATACCAAGCCAATGCTCATTTAGATATCTATAAGGATCCTCTTCCTAATCATCAAAACACCATTGATCAACCTACCCCTACTACTAATAACATTGAAAGTCTTATATATTTCAACACCAATGATGAAAATGTGGTTAACATGACCAATATGAGAAGATTAGTTGCTTATATCGATCCAACCCCAACACCTAACCATCACATTTCTTCAAAATTTCACATTATTCAAGACACTTACCTATCCCATCTCATATAATTGGGGCACATAGAACTGATAAACATACAAGCATCACCTCCAACAACACAAATTGACCATACCTCTCATACCATTGATATAACTTCTAATATTTCCCCAAATTTCATACCTCAAGTAAACATCCCTCAAACTTTAAACAAGATTTATCCTATCCAAACACATGAAATACTTCAACAAATAACTGTATCACCTAAGGTTAATCAACCTACTTACAACCAACCTAAACTAACCATACCTTATCAACATAAGTTTCACTACACATCTAACCCCCCTTCAATGGATCTATTATAACACTATGCACCTTTACCCAATAATCCTCTTATGAGTTATGATGAATGGGATCATATCGTAGAAATTTCTCATCTTCCATCCCAAATTCCTTTCTTTAAAATTATGAAAACTTTTCCCCACCATCATAATCACCTAATGAAATTATTATTCAAAATGTACATCCCTCATCTTCCTCCCATAGGGCAAGAAGATACCTTATCCAGATCTAAAGATAATGTTCTTCAACAATGTGAATAAATGTCCATACATTGATGAACTAATGGATACTTCTCTCTCACTTAAGTTTCCTATCTCTTCTATGATTCCCAATGAGATATTTCTTCATGCAGATGACTTTCCTCTATTCATTAGCTTACAAATAGGTGATATCCAAGTTAAACACGCTTTAATTGATGAAGATTCGGGCACTTGTGTTGCTTACCTTGACTTCATTAAAACACTTGGATACTCTGAATGTAACCTTAAATCCACATGCAGTACATGCCAAGAATATTAAAAAATACAAATGTCTCTTTTAGGTTGTGTTTGGCTTCCCATCACCATTCATTTGTAATTCATGATATTTAACTTTCCACTTTCCTATAATATCTTACTCGGTTGACCTTAGACACATCACATGAGACAATTTGTTTCATCTGCCTACCAATGTGTCAAATTCCCTTAAAATGGTGTTATATACAAGATTCAAGGGAACACGAATCCTTGGAATTTTAAATAATTCCAAGCATGTGGTGTTTTTAAAATACCCACCCTTGAACCCTTACCAAGCATTCCATTTCAAGAATCTCAATGCTTTAACTATCCCATCAACTCTACTAGAGGTTATAATGGTCATATAGAATTAATCAAAAATATTCCTCCTAACCTCTTAGACTTTGACAAAGATGAACTAGATGAGACAAGCTTAAAGATCAAAACTTTCAATCTCTCCCTTAACATCATCACTCAACTTCCTCCGTCTCTTCAACCTCGATCTCATCAACAACCTTTTAATGAAATACTAGTTGCTCTAACCAAAAGTAAACATTTCATTCACCATGCTTCCTCGACCAATAAAATAGTTCATGCATGTACTATTGACTTACATACACTTGATTATGATGATGGTTATTCTTTAGATGACCCATTTTTAGTTGGATTCGTTCCAACTAAAAACATTGAGGTTTTTAGATATCCTTCTTATTTATTATAGTATTTCATTTCTTTTTTTATAATTCCTTCTCTTATAATACTTGATGTTGGTTTTTCCTCTACTATTCACAAGTTAAAGATGGAGCACACATGTATTACAACTCCAAACACTGTTGAACCTCTCGTGGACCATGCCATGATAGGACCCTACCATTTTGATTAATATCATGATCCTTCTAGTTTACTTCCTCCACATACATTAGCCACTTTACTTTGACCCATTGCATAGCCAACCATACATATGGATGACCCTAGTTTAGACTCCACTCTAGCTTTTCCCTTCCTTGGTGATGGTCTTCTACCATTACCTAAGCTTTATCCCCTACTTGTATAATGGGAAGAAGAGCCTTATTGTGATATTCATATAGTTGTTGGTCATTGGACCAAGGATTATAATCTACATCAACAAAAACAAGATTCTTCCTCTACCACTTCAACTAGTAGACCTCCACCATTTACTAATAGACATATTTGTCTTCCATGGTAAAAATAACCATTCCTTTACTCACTGTCGAAAGCTTAGGCAATACATTGATACATTGCATCTAGTTATTACACAACCCAAAGACAAGACTATCCCACCTCTTAAGCTACTTTCAGAGTACATCCCTAAATATGGGGAAGTCTATTATCTTTGGTATCAGTGTACTATCCACTATACTAATAGTTGCTAAGTGCTTTAGTAGCATTTCTAAGATTTCCCATAGTCTACATTGACAATAATTATTCTTCATATTACAAGTCACCTACGAATGAAGGCTCCTCCTTCTTTGTCGATTGTACCTCCACATAGATCCATAAATACCATTCATATTGAGACACCTATTCCTTGCATTGAGTATGCCACATAGGAGATACCATATGAACGTCATTCTTATTTTACCACACCTACTTTTTTGGTAGAGATGATATGGAAGGAAGTCTTTTCATGACTTTATGTGAAGATTAAAGAGTCTTTAACTAATGTTAGAATTTAGATGCATGGGTATGTGTTAGATATAATGGATGACATTTGTGGTTAGATCTATCAGTATTTGTGAACACAACATGGTGTTTTCTCACATTGTTTATCATTTTATTACATGATTTGGATCAGATTTGTGATTCATTTATATATCTTATATTTTTTGACTATCTATCAAACATGATTTCACTTATCTCTTTTGTGTGAACCTTTATATTATGCTTTATGTGTTTTACATAATTCCATTCTCTTTAGTTTTCTCTTATGTCTTATTCTCATTTTTCATGGCTTTAAGCTTATACTTATGGTTTCAATTATTTCACATGGAGTCATTTGAATTTCTCTTTAATGATTGTTTGCTACTTTCAAACTCAAATAAAGAAAATTATTATTCTAACATGGTTATAAAACCCTCATCCCCTTGGTCTTTTATCTTTACCATATGATCAGTTAGCAAATATAACTTCTCATTGCACTACTTATGTACATTGATCTATTTGATCTCCTTTTTTCCCTTATTTATTTTTCACATACTAAGCATACATATGATTGAAACTTGAGATCACATATCAATTCATAGGTAAGCCTACATTGATTAGTTAGTCATATCTCTAGTTACTTAGTCTCCTATAACCAAAGTCTAATGTTCACTCATGTGTATCACTTTTATCACTCATGTTGATTATTCCAAATTTGTATGGTGGAGGAATCATAAAAGTAATAAAAAATTTAAAAGCCAAATCATTTAAATAAAAGGTAATGATAAAAAATGCAAATATAAAATAAAAAATTCTAATCACACCAAAAGACATGATTTCATATTTTTAGCACATCTCATATTCTTGATCAAAGCTCAAACTCCACAATTGGCCTCATGATAGAGCCAAGGTTTATTAGGGTGCAGTAAGCTAGTAGATTGGGATAGGAGAATAAAAAAATCTATAGTTCCACCTACTTTCTCACACAAGTACCCAATCCTCACAGTAGACTGACAGTTCTGTAAAGGGTCCTGAGGAACATGGGACATGATATGGGAAGGTAGGTTCATTTTAATTTCTTTGTTTATACAACGTTTATGATTTGATCTTAGTATTCCAACTATTTGCCTATAAATATTTGTGTTTATTACAAGCAAGTATCCATTGTTATTTGATGGTCACTAGCCTCTGAGTGCTCTCTTTTTTACCTAGTATGCCTCATGTTTACTAAGGTTTTATTATAAACTCCTATGTCTTACTTTTTATACTCCCTATTTCATTACAAAAATCCCAATACTCCCCCTTTGATGAATATTATTTTATTAACTGATCATACCCCTAAGGTTTTCCTTTGTGAGTTTTAATATAAGACCTTAGATAGGACCAAGCATTCCTCATAAAATATTTTCTTATTTCCCCCCTTATTACCATTCACCTCATCAGTGTTATCCTTGTGAGTTGTAGTATAAGACCTTATATAGGACTAGGCATTCCTCACAACTAGTGCATTAAATCTCATTAATTTGTTCTAACATTTGTATTCACCTCACTGGTGTTCCTTTTGTGAGTTGCAATAGAATACCTTAGATAAGACCAGGAATTCCTCACAAAATATTCCCATAAAGTTTCATAATATGGCCAAGTCACAATAATGTTACATGCTTCAAATTTGAAGATAATTTGTTTTACATATGATTTACATGTCATTTACATACTTCCTATCTTGATTTAGTATGTTTTATTCTTACTTCATAAATATTTCACTTTATCTTCTTATTTTTTGATTATGTGTATGTTTACAACTATTTTATTAAATTTATCATACTTCCCATCTTTATTCATTATGATTGATTAACTTTATTGTATATTTGTTTTCATAGCATTTGTTATAACATGTTTCCCACTTATTACAACATTTTTCATACTTCCCATCTTGATTTAGTATGACTTATATTTGTTTTAATCTAGTGAAATTTACTTATACATGGTTTTAAACATTTTTTACTCTTATATTACAATTTTTGGTTTACTATATTTATTCATCTTTTGTTTTTACACATTTCCCATCATGATGTAGTGTGTATTACATTCTATGATTATTTATATACTTTTCCAAATTATATGCTTTTCTTTTTAACTATGCATATGTGTCACATAATACTAGAAAATAAAATCATATATTTTCCATAGCATATACAACAAAAGTATAATGCATGTGTTAGCAAGGACATATATCCATACATCCATCAATAACATCAATACAACTCATAAATCAAGAAATGTCCATATCAATAAATAACATGAGTATGATACAACATAATAAAAGTATAAATACAATGTATACAACTCTAAGGCTGTGTTCCATCATGATTATTAAGCGGCTAAGCCACACTACCCATAGATGCCTATGACTAACCCCTCTGAATAGTCAACTGTATTGAGGTAGTCCAGGATCTTAGACCATCAACTCGCCCTTGTAGATTGACTACTTTGGTTTGCACACATCCAAGATTTATCATCATCACCATATGGGCAACTCATTCCTAGGCTCATGCCTCTCCATATCTAACTCTTACATGTAGTTGTAGGACCTTCCCATGTGTCTATAACTGCCTAAATGCCTCTCCCACCAATTAAACCCAATTAACATATGCTGGGGTAAATGGTACCACAAATTCCTCCATAACAGTAGTATCAGGATGTCCTATCACCCCATATAAAATATCTTGATGGGTGTCTCAAACTATGACACCCCATATGAACTTCTCCTCAAACATATCTATAAAACACAAAAACCAAATATATATTAGATCTCATATGTATACATATCTCCAAATCATCTATCTATATGAAGTACACAAACAACTATGCATCTAATTATCTATCCAAAAACTTAAAACTTAAAGCATTTATTACCAATACTGGTGTCACTAGCCACAATCTACCCATCAACCTGATAATTGAACACCTCCACTATAGGTTACCTCTGTGCAAATACAAAGCTTGGAGACACCACTTATGTGCATCATGGTTCTCTCCTCATCTACCTCTCTAAGGATCAACTATGTCTAGCCTCTAACTTCTATGTCCTTTCCCTCTAATGGTGTCTTTGTCTCCTAAGTTCTCATGGTGGTAGTTGTTATCCCTATTGTATCTCCATAACAACCTCCCCTCCATCCTCACCCTCTACTTCTAACACTGTCATATCCTTTGTCTCAAGTTTATCCACCCTCAGCTATTGCGTCTGACCCACTTAGGATCTCGCTCGATGCTTCCTAATGATAGGTATCTTTGCAAGTACTCCTACACCCCTCTACCTCTAGGATCTCTAGCATGTTGTGCCCAACAAGAAGGCACTACTAAGAGAGCTATCATATGTGGTAAGCCCAGTTGTATAGGTATACAAACTATAGGATGTGGCTCTACTAATGAAGTATAATGTTTAGTAATACACACCCACACCATTCTAAAAACCATAGTATCCCAAGTCAGCCAACTGGTTGTAATATCAATATTAAGTTATCGTATAATCTACCCATAAGTAACCATCTATAAGGTCAAGGCATGGGGCATAACATACACTACATGATCTTGTCACCACCTCACCACCCGAGGTAGTCTATCATCCATCGCATGGGGCAACCTAGTTGGTTGATATATAAGAAACCTCTCATATATCTAGCTATTCAATAAAATCATGGGCCCATAGTCTTCTACCCTAGGTTAGCATACCATACATATCATGCATGAGTCACACCCAAATAATTAAGCCCAAATCATATAGAGCACCCTACTCTAAGATCGACTAACACAAGGCTATCGTATATAATGGTACATTCTCATCTAACTTTTGTCACAACACATGCACTATCATAAGTCCTATCACAACCTTTCAAATATATAGAATGGTCTAGATGTACACATCAAATAAGCATACCCATAATCTAGGGTAAATCTTATTTGAGCTAGTTGCCCAATGGGCTAAGGTTTATCTCTTATCCTCAACCTCTGATCTATCACAAATAATAGGATTCCCGTAATGGGAAGCCTAAGCAAGTATGGACATCCTCCAAGGTGATGCCCACCTATATGGTATCCCCATCTACATCCCATTGTAAAGCATTAGTTAGTCGCTCCCATGCTCCTAGGAACATGATAATTATTTCAACATTGAGAGGGATCCTCTACATCTATATGATGCCTCCAAATCCTAGGGAGGCCAACTACGCTCGATTAACATTTGATAATCTCTCTATTAAATTTGATAGCTAAGATGCATCCACTAAGCTCCAAAATCTTTGTCGTCTCTATAAAATGTCAAACACCAAATTATGTATTAGATCTTGATATAAAAATGATAAATATACTTTCTTAAAAAATTTAAATGATAAAAAATTAACTACTTCATTAACTTGTTCCTAATATTTTCTATTTCCCACCCTTTTCCAACACAGTCAACCCCTTTTATACTAAATCGACCCTGTCACCACTCTTTACCAACTATGTCAACCTTCTATTATGTAATTAACCCATTTCTGCAAACACAATTAGCCTTTTATACTAAATTAGCCCTTTTCCCATCTTTACCAACTAAATCAACCTTCTAATATGTAGTTGGCCCCATTTAACAAAAAGTATGCCCCCCTACTGCATACTTCATTAGATAGCATGCACTACATCGACCCTATGTAATTTTATAACTAAGTCGATCCTCTGCTACACAGTCGGCCACCCCCAATAATATTAAGTTGACCCTCTACTATGTAATCAACCACTTTATTACCTCTCACTTTTGCCAACTGAATTGGCTAGGTCTAATCTATTTGAAATTAGTGTCAACTTTTTATCTATTTACCATAAATGCCTTTGGTGTTTATTAGTCTGAATCTTTCCTACCCATTATCCCACTTTGTTCCTAGTATTACCTAAACATTTACTAGGGAAATTTTTGCTACCTACATTTCCCCTAACATAAATATTTCTGTACCTAGCTTGATTTTTAAAAAAAGTACCATTTTTTTTGAAATTAATGTACCACCTACTTGAGTTATAGATAGTGTACATTATCTATATCTCCCCCTTAAATATTTCTGTACCTAGCTATAGATGACAGATACAAGGGGGAGATATAGATAATGTACACTAGAAAAATACCTATCATGGTTGTACCTTTTAGTTATAGACCTAGTCATTGTCAAAAGGCTTGTGTTCTCTATCTCTTTATGCCTAAATCACTTATCTCTTAGTCTAAGCATTATTATTCTGTTGACTAGTCATTCTATACCATGCAAAAAGCTCAAAACTTGATTATTATCCTTTAGTCCTAGTTATAAACCTATACCTATTTTCTAACTACCTGGACACTTAAGTCCCAGATAGAAACTTGCGTAAACACAAGTGTCCACTTTCCTACAAAGTGTCTAGTGCCCAAAAATCATAAAATTTACAAACAAAATGTATCCTAAATATCATCCTAAGTGATTTAGTGTAATATATATTTCAAAAAGGATTAGTATATATAGAATATCAACCCTCATCCATTCTTTACCTGGTAATCACCTAGCAAACATCAGGAACTCAAAAGGCAATATACCAAAAATAATCAATCAAGCATTCAAGGAAGAAAACCTTCCCTATTCATCCTTATTTCTATATTAGTCATAGAATCATTATTCCCATAAGTTTGGAACATTTGAAGAGTAGTTCATGAGCCATATTTGTCAAGTTACAAGTTAGGTCACTACATATCTCTTATTATCACACATTGCATCTTTGTGCAGACACAAGCCAACACATAATGGATAAATACATAAGTTTGAGGCTCTCTTCAGAGTATTGGATATGTGGACAACACCCATTGATCTTTGGGACAACTTGACACCATGATCCTAGTAACCCCTTTTTCCCACAATCACTCTAAGTGTGAAGAAGTTAGGGTTTGATAATTTGATAATGATTGACAAATTATGTGTGTGATTCGAAGACATCAAAATAAAAGTGATAGAAAACCCATAAGGCTCTAGTTGGTTACATCTAAATCTAGTAAGTATTCCATATAGGACACTTGTAACTGGGTTAGATACTTGCATAGATGTAGATGTCCAAACCTGATAAAGTATCCAAGGCCACAAAAATAATATTCCCATAATCTGATGACTATTCTAGGATAATATTTCTATCCACTTATAATCTATTATAGATTGAAATATTTATCAATAGTTGTACTTTACTATTTTTAGCAATCTCAATTGTATCAATTCAAAATGTTATTTATCTAATTTTTTTATTAATTGGCCTACTCATTAGGTTAGTTCACCATCTTTGCGTAAAAGCTAACATAATACCCTTTAACCCTAGATACTACACATATCTAAATTTAAGGTTAAACATCATGATTATTATGGGTGTAAAAGATATCACAAACAACAACAACACCAGGTCAATAATTCTTATTTTCAAAGGCATCAAAGTATTGGTGAATGGATAATTTATTACAAAACCTATTTTGAGTTCATCCTTATATATAGATTCATTATAATTGATAGGTCCATTTTGTATGCTAAGAATGGACAAATAAAATTTGTTCCTTTTTGGGAAAACATCTTGTAAGGTATTGTATATTTGACTCCATGTTGAGGCTCTTATCTAACGTTAGTTGCCCCTAAAATTAGCTAATTCTAAAAAGATTGATGTACATAAGCATGCATCAAAACAAGACATAATAATGCGAATAGTTGAGGAGTGGTGTTCCCAATCCAAACCAATAACCTACATGCATGCCCAAAACAAACTACCAGCATGACATGCACATACCACTATAAATAGCATTGATATGCACTAAATGACAAAACTACAATATCTAGACATACAACCACCTGGACTCAAGAACTAAGTTAAAGATCACAAAAGATAAAATAAGCCTAATACTAGATCCTAATAAATAGTTCTAAAGTGATGACAATAGATGGTATTGAGCATCATAATGCATTAACTACCAAGTGGGCAGAATGGTGCAATTACAATAAGGTAGTTATAGTTGGTGGCAGAAATGGCTCTTCAAAGCCTATAAAAGGTAGATGTCACAAAAATAAAAAGGGGATTTTAGGAGATTGCATTAGAGGATAAGGTTATGGTTATAATGATGGTAACTAGAATAACTACTACTGTAGAGAACTCTAGACATTATAGATAGACTACCTAACTATATGAAGGATATATTAAGTATTGTGGCTTTTGCAATCACACTTCTCGTGACCCTATTCCTCCCTATGATTATATATTGGCTCATGTGTAGAATATTGACCTTATGAATCCTACTTTGAGACATCTGCCACCTACTTGGACTTCTCCTGCATCATATTCCTACCCCCCATACATCCCTAGTTCATATTAGGCCTTTTGCACGAAGATAGGCCTTTTTGAAGACCTCTTGGGGCCTCCTGAGAGCTTGTTGACCAACCCTGGTCAAAGTTTGACCCATGCCATGGATTGTGTAAAGGAAACTCATGGCATAGGCTGCATATTTCCTTTACCAAAGCTATGGCCTAGGTTGCAGCCTGGGCAGATTGTTGCAAAAAGCCCAAATTTGAAGCCAAATGGCCAAAAATGGCTACTTTTAGGTCATTTGGCAAATTTGGGAGAGGATATATGTCTCTTCCTCATTCATTTGAGCCTTTCTCTCTTATCATTCCATCTCTCTTGTGATTTTTCTTCTCTCTCTTGACTCTCAGGCCTTCTTGAATCTCTCTTGGTTCATTCTTGGCATTCTTGAGCTTGATTGGGGATAGAGAATCCCATATACTACACTCTTGCTTGGAGACTCCATTACTCTCAGTTGTTCCTTATTCCTTGTTGTCTTGATCCCAAGGTCCTACATTTGGCATTTCACTTGATTTTTGCACTTGGTTGGAGCTCTTACACTATTGCAAGTTCTCACTTCACCTCCTCCTTTGCTCTTGGTGCTTGGTTTGGACTTCAATTTGTACCTAGCTTGGTCTTCCTCCTACATTACGTCCTAGCTTGGATTCTTGGTTGGTAGAACATCTAAATTTCATCTTTGAGCTTGATCTTGGCACTTTACTATGCAAAGTGAAACTCGTTTGTTTTGTGTAGTGTATATGCTAGGGTTCAAATTATTTTAGTGAGAAAGTTATTTTGTATGTTGCTTAGAGTAGTTTCTAAAGTTCATTGAATTTGTATATGTTCAAAGAATACTTTCATGGCTTGAAATATTCCTTTGTTGATTACCATTTCTCTCGTTGTAACCCTTCTTCATTGCATAAGTAGAGATACACATGTTCAAAACACACTAAAAAACTTGCTCAAACACTCTCTCCCTCTCTTGTTAAAAATTAGAACATTGAATTGATAGATAACAATAGTATTAAATTGGAAGGATAACTCAAATTTAGAATAGGAATGTTCTTGAAACTTTACTTGAAAACATCTTTGTTGTGCAAAACATCTTTCATTTGGCCTCAACGTGCCCTAATTTCTAGATTTACATTTCATTCGTTATCTCATTTCATTCAGTATTGTTGCTTTCATTTTGTTTGTGCAACCAATAGTATAATTTTAGCCACTTGCTTTACTATGGTCAAATCCACTAGAGGTTATTGCATACTTTGTGCACTCATTTTTACTAGCCCCAATGTGGTTTGCAAGTCTGTCTATAGCTTGGTGCAAGTTGACAAACCAGATAGCCACTATAGATCTCCTGTAGCCCATAGAACCCCTGAGCCTTCTAGCCTTTTAGTGGTTTTCTTTAGCACCTTGTCAAACACTGGTGGTTCCATTCAGATTCTTGGAGATACAATATTAGCTTGGGATATAAATAAAAGTAATGTTGAAAGCAAAAACATTGTAAGTGTTGAAGCACCCTGTAAAACATGAACAAGTATGTAAGATTAAGAAGTTAATCAATAAAGCTAGTGATTGACTCTATGATGATTGTCTAGGTTCATTATGATATTATTGCTTTATTTTATTTAGTTGTTATATATGTAGTCATTTTTTGTTAACGAATAACAAGATTGATATAAAAGAAACACATCTAATCTAGTGTTAAGTATGACATAAGGGCAATGTGTGTAAAAGTGATTTAGACCATGCATCAACCCATTTACTATTTCACATAACTAAACCCAACCTACCCCAATTTCCTTTCTCTAATCCACAAGTGAGTTCACAATATCTCATTGCATGATACGTTGGCATGAGAGTTGATTCATTAAATGTTGAAGGGCATGGTTGAACCAATGCACTTGTGACAAATAGTTTAGAATAGATTATATCACCAAACAAATGCATGAAATCTAGCCCAAAAATAACTCCTAGACCTTAGTTTTATCAAATTCTTTAAACAAGATCATAAATCTCTTCTCCACCTTGACTCGTCACATAACAATTGACTCAAGATTCCTCACAACCCACTTGCAAATGAGCTCAATGCTGCCCAACTTGAACCAAATGATAAATCAAATTCATAGCTCAAACAAATACATTTAGGTTAGGTTTTTATTATTTATTTAAAATACACTATGTCATATTTCTTTAGCCTTTTGTGTTTTAAAACTTTAGTTTTAGTTTGGTTTTGTTATATTTTGTGGGATGTAGTTTAGGCTTCTTTATATTCAAATTTTGTCAATAATTTGTTTAGTGGTTTAGTTATTGATGGGATTTTTAATAGTTTCAGAGTTTAGGTATAGGATTTTGTTTTTAATTGTCAATATTTTTTAATGTGTAATTTGTTTTTAATGTTTAAGTTATTTTTGATTTTAATATATGTTAAAGTCTAGTGTTGATTCAAGTGTATGAGTTCTTTAATAGATTTCTCTAAGTGATAGGTTTAACAATATTTTTTGGGATTTTGTTAATAGTTAGGTGATTTGAATTTTTATTTGGTTTAGTAAAATTAATATTTAATTGGATTTTATATTTAGTTTTAGTTTTGTCAATAGTTATTTTCTATTTTTTTTGAAATTACCAATAAAAAGGATATGTTGTATGGTCATTAGATAAAGTATTTAGGTGTTAATTAGTTTTAGTGGTTAGTCATTTATCGTATGTGTGCTCTTGTGTCATCTTTAAAATAAGTGGTTATAATTCACACTATAAGTCATCTCTATTGTGAGTGTCTATCAATAAGTCTATGTTGTAACATAAACATCAATAAATAATGTACAATGATGTTTAATGTAATAATCTTCCATCTTTTATATGGACATATTATCAGGCAAACTCGACGTTCATTTTTTTTAGGGGATGGGTTTATATTCACCTATGCCCACACTAAGGGAGGAAATGTTAGACATATTAAGTTAGTACATGACATTGTGAGATAGTTTTTTTAGTGTGAATGTTATACTATTAGTGAGTTGTTCAAAAATTATCGTTAATTAGTATGTGACAAGAGTTAATTGGGATATTATAATAAGGTTATCTCCTTGTTATCAGGAGATCTAAAAGCCATTTTATTTGTAACCTAGTTTATTGAATAATATGTTGACTTATTGACCCTAAATTTATGCATTTATGCATTTTAGCTTTGGCTCTTCTATAATGGAGATATTATCCAATATGGGGATTTTGTTAATGTAGGCTTTTTCCCACTATTGGGTTTTACCTACATAGTCTACTATTTAACCCTAATTTAGATGTGGGTCTTATTTCATATTTAGGGTTATAGATGTATAAATGATAGGGCATAAGGGCTAATTAATGTGCTAAATTCATATGTACCATATGTTGAATTTACAAAGCTGAGATAGACTATTAATGGAAATTACAACTATGCTAGATATACAAAGGATATAAAAGAAAGTACTTAGTTGTTTTTGATGCTAATACAATGTTGGATCTAACACAGGTGGGGATCATGTAGGAAGATAAATTTATAATAGTTATCAGATTCTGGATTTGGTGCCTCTAGCTCTTTGGACAATTGCATCAGCCTAGGACATTTGGGTTGATGTTAGTGTCTGATATTGATGCTAGTATCTTGTATGGAATATGCACTAAAATAGGATGCAACCATCTAAATGATTCTAAGTTTGGCTTTGTCTTCACTTTGGTGTGTTTAGATCTAGGTCATGGATTATCACTCCTAGTGAAATAATAAAACCTTAGCTTTGCATCTTCAATGTGAGCTTGGGAAAAAATAGGTTAGTGGGCACACAATGTTGAGTTGGCTCATAATAACACCACTTTCAAAGGTCACTACCTACGTAACCAATATTCCATAAGAGGGCCTCAGACTCATGTAGTTCTCCCCTATGTGTTGGATTGTGTGTGAATCATGTAATGTGTGTAAAGTAAGTAAAAGTGACGTAGATTATAACTTAAAAAATAAGACCTTATGAGTGTTCCTTTAGTACTTTAGACTTGTAGTTGGGTTGTTAATTTTAATGATATCAGAATAGGGCATAATAAGAAAGCTTTTGGTAACTTGAGTGATTATTGAGTGCTCTTTTGGTCTAATTTGTAGGTGTGGAATGAATGAGGGTTGATATTTGTAGTCATATAAAATGCCACTTGAGTACAACAAGTGTCACTTAGGACCACCCATCCTTGCTTAGCCCTAGACCTATCTTAATGCCTATTTTGAACCTTATCCAACTTTTTTTTGGGTATTACACATCCCTATAAATTTTAAAATCAGTCCCAAACCTTCCCCTAGGGATCCGAGTCCCTAGTACCCCACGTTCTGTCACCTAGACACTAGTGCACCTCTTTGGACACTAGAACACTATGCTAGTGACCAAGTGACTACGCTTGTGTCCCTTTCCCAATTTTAACCCAAATGGATATATTTTCAATTCTTGAGACACCTAGGGTTAGCCTAAACCTATTTCACATTCTGCATGTAACAACCCCGCTAAGATTTTACTATAAATAGATGAGTTTTTTTAAAATTAAACACATCTTCTATAAATAGACCACACTACAAAGGTCTAATCATAGATATTACAAAATACTCTAAATGTGATAACTATAAATGAAGCACACTACATCATACATCATTGATCACTATCATCATAAGAAAATGCCATAATACAAATATAGAAACTAAATACAATTAACTAGCCATGGTTGATACATGCATACAACCACTATTATCAATGTATAATAAATAAATGATTATATCTCATCATGATAATTTTCTCATAATAAATATAATATAATACAATGTGCATATATAAGATACATGGCTCCTCATAGCATAGTTCCCCAGACTCTAGTATCTGTAGAAATCTTAAGTGTTGTCTCCAAGTAAGTATTGTTGTGGGGAGGGAGAAAATCTTTCAAGTGCTTTTCCACACCAACCATAGACCAATGTGATAAGAACCTTGTACTCACACTATGACTAAATAACAACAATAAACTCATATATTGATTAAAACACTCACATTACACTTTATTCCTTTTGAGGAAGGAACAACTCTGTATCACGAGCCTCTTTTAGGGGATAACCTCCTATTAGAGAAAGATCTATTATAAATGATTTCTTGGATGCCTAAGCCATCATATGCCCCTTTATTTATATTATTTCTCATCTACCCCACTCCTCATTCTAATGCATGTGGGATTATTCACTATTATACTATTATGCCCCTATCTAGGTACATTACATTCCATCCCCCTTAAAATGTTTTGCCCTCAAAACATGATAAGAAATAATAGGATGACCAAATGGAGGTCCAACCAATAAAATAGGTTGAAGATCATATGGAAGCTCGGCCATGCATTCGTTTCTAATTTAAATTCTTCTATCTATGTTGTTATAGGAGCATGTACAATAATAATGTGAATATAAGCACTAAAATAGGAGGTGGATGTGCATAAAGATGGATGAGTGGAATAACCATAACTAAAATCAGGTGGGTCTAGTAGTGAGAGTCATGTAATGAAAGTTGAATCTTGGCAATGATAACCTCAAATCTAGAACAAGGGTGAACAAAATAGTTATCTTTGTGAACTAACTAAGGGTACATGCCATCCCCCTTAGCATTATTCCCTGATGAAGGTGAAGCCTTGGTTCCCTACTTAGGATCTATGATTGTTGACTTGGGCTCATCTGGGGCCTATTCGAGCATGGTGTTTGCTTGAATGGACTTGTTGGAAGATTGCTCAAGCACTTTTGGTACTTGCTCTAGTGCTTTGAGTGCTATCTCAAACTTGAATAGGGCTTTCTTGGGCACTTCTATTTCTGGCTCAAGTGCTACAAGGTCATGCTCCAATGTTTTTGTGGTTTAGAGGGGCATTGTTTGGAGACATTGCCAGTTGATGCAGTATTTAATGAGTTTGTCTAAGCCCACAGGTTCCATCATTATGTGAGGACTAAAAATTTCAACCTCATGATGAATTGTATCGTTAAGACCACTAATGAAACAACATTGGAAGAAGGCATAGGAGAAGCCTCAGTCTGGTTGGTGAGTGATTCAAATGCTGCTTGATATTCTTAGACGGTCCTCGTTGGACAAAGCTGAGTTAAGGACATAATGAAATTACCTCGAGATAAAATAGGAATCCCCATGATTACAATCAAATGGATGTTAGCTTCAACAAAAATTTCATTCTTTACAATACGACCGATATTTTGAACAATGAATTTTTAAAATAATATGGCACACAATAACATCACCTTCACAACTAAAAACTTTAAAATGGATATAAACTAAAACAAAATGGGCTGGATGTCAAATGATTCTTGAAAACACATAGGCCACATAAAAGTAACACATGACCTAATAATAAGTAAAAGAGTAACCTAAGGACTACCTATATGACAATAGCTAAGAGCCACTTGATTATATTCTAGATTATATGAGGGGACAAATTTTTAGTATTACAAAAAGATATTGGGATGTAATTGGGTAGCTATTATTTTTTAATAATAAGCCACGAGAAACCTAATTAATAATTAAATAATTTACTCAATATGATAAAATAAATGGAATCTAAGACAAATGAAATAATAATAAACATAAACTAAAAAATAACCTAATCTAAAACCTAAACCAAAAACCATTCAAGATTTAAAAAACATTGAAGTTGAGAAAACCATGATGCCAAGGTAGATGGCGAGAGACCAGGGGTGAGTTCAGTAGTTGAGTAAGGAGCTCAGGTAGTTAGTTTGGACACTGGGAGCTGAGGTCAAGTCATTTAGGGGTGGTAATAGTAGAGCTTGTCAAGTAGCTCATAGTATCCAGGGCAAATAACTAGTCTATAAACCCACTAAATTGAGGCATTATGGAGGGACTAAATAGGCTATGATTAGGTTGGGAGAGCTTAATCATGTTATAAACTGAGGCCAAGCCATTTAGGGTCGACAAAGGGATATCTTATCTAGGAGTCAGATCTAATCAACAATAAGGTTGAAAATGCTCAGTGAACCCAAGCTAAGTTTGAGCCAGATGAATTGATGTGAGAATCCTACATCGAGGATTTTCCAAGAAAGACATTGAGGGAGCTAGGAGAGAATGGTATCGTGGGACGTAGCCTAAAGGAATAAAATAAAGCTAAATCTTGTCAAGGAATCTGGTGAGCGATAGAACTATTGTGAACTGCATAAGAGCAGTAGATCTCCATTTACACAAAGTCAAGCTTCAAAAGCTAATTTCCCTTACAATAGTAACCTAGATGTGGAATTGTCTGGCTAGATTTGCTAAGCCAAGGTAAGCTTGGAAGAAGCTCATGGATCAAGCTAGAAAAAGATTCAACAAAATGCAAATCTAATGTAAAAATCCAATCCAAACCTAAAAATTAATGCAAACCTCACAAGAACTTAACTTGAAAAAAACCTAAATGATTGAACATCTCCTAATCTCAATTTCTCTTCTCTTGTAATGGAAAAAAAATTGGCTCAGGAAAGTGCTTTGATACCAATGATAAGAACCTTGTACTCACACTACGACTAAATAACAACAATCGATTCATATATTGATCAAAATACTCACATTAAACCATATTCCTTTTGAAGAATGAACAAATTTGTATCATGGGCCTCTTTGAAGGGGAAACCTCCTATTAGAGTAAGCTCTATTACAAATGACTTCTTGGATGCCTACGACATCATATGCCCCTTTATTTATACTATTTATCATCTATCCCACTCCTCATTATAATGCATGTGGGATTATTCACTATTATACTATTATACCCCTATATAGGTACATTACACAATGATCCACCACACTAATCCCATCAAGGAATGGCCCTTCATTCATGGATGAGTAGATAATGATGACACAAAAATCTAGAGAGACAAGCTAGTACCTGTGTGCTATATGATTTCTAAAACTAAACATGCGATGAATCATAGAAACCCATTCTTTTGTAAGATATCACATAAACATGTAAATCATACTCATGAAATGACAGTGACTCACTAAACATTACCTAACTAAGGTTTTTAATAATAAATAATGGTCTAAGGATCACATAAACATGTAAATCATACTCATGAAATGAAAATGACTCACCAAACATTACTTGACCAAGGTTTTTAATAATAAATAATGATCTAAGGATCAGTAAATTTCATACACATCACTTGATCAGATTACCCTCATCTAACATTGTGATGCTTGTAAGCTAGTAAAATCCATCTCACTACTTAGTAACACCAATGCAAGATGTGGTTGATATAGTATAACCAATAGATTCATATAGATTACATCTTACTAGCAATCACATGACATGCTAAACATAGAAATAATAAAAAAACATACGTTTATTCCATCAAACGTATAAATGAATTTCATAAATATATCTATCCCTTAGTAGAAATATTAATTAAACAAGTTTAGATTATACCACCTGAGTATAATATATATTAGGCTCTGTAAGCAAACATAATACAATACTCTCTACAAATTGTCATAAAACATGTTATTCAAGAAATGTCCAACACACATACGCGTAGTTTGTCAAACGTATGAATGAATCCAGACATAATAATTATAGTTTGCACCACCTATGCTTATATTTAGACTGTAGTTTCTAAATAAAATTCACTCTATGACATCTCATAATATCATAGTTCATTGTACATGAGCACACTACTCAAACATGAACAACTAGTCTCACAATTTTAATAATCAAATGCCCCTTAATCCTAAATAATAGTCAAGCAAGTACAATTTGTACCAACCGATATATACTATGTTTAAAATACATCCTAGAAATCAAAATAAACATAACTTATAGCCACACATCACGATGCACTAATATATGCTATATAAGTCTAAACACTTGTACATTTTAATCTACTCACAATATGTACTGCTCATCAGATTTCATCACTAAATGTATATACATCAATAATCAATCATACCATTTTCAAAGAGTTAGATACCCTGTAACCAAGTTATACCATACACTTTAATTTAAATAACTTAATTCCATTTCTAGGGATTTCTTCTATATGGTTATAGTTTTGGTCCCTTGAGCACCTTATAAATCAATATAACCATCCATTTAGCTATAAGCTTAGGCATGACCCAATGCACCTATATATGTAATATTTTCATATGGTTGCTTAAGTCTATGAATAAATATGTATCTTATATATGAATAATCATACAACATAATATGTATCATATATACCACACAAATGATATATAAATACTATATCAATGGTCAACTATATTTCTAAGTTAGAAACTCCATATGTTTTAACAATCGTTAAACTTTCTTGTTCACAAAATATATCGACGATATTTATAAGATAAGAGATACATTAATCGAATACTCCTTCATAGTTTTTATGCCTATCAAAACATATTTCCAAATATAATACACCCTATGATAACCCATATTATCACAATCTAGTGTTCTTATGCATAACTACTAAATACCACAACCAAGCGTAATAAAGTATCTATGAATCAATGAAGGCATAAGCTTTTGTACAAACAACCATAAATAAGGTTTTATTATATAAAAATCTATAATATAGTTGATAACCACCTATGAAACTATAATTATAGGTACACATTCAAATGCACTACTATAAGCTAACTAGGCATAGATATACCTATATACTCTTTTAAGCATACAATTCATTATTTCTCAATACGTAACCCATTATAGAATTATATCCACACAATGGATTTTATTTCACATATCATTTATGATAAGTTATCCCCAATCATAAAGCTTATCATGATATAATGTAAGACTATACTTTAGCTATAAAATTGTTACCTATGATTCAGTCAAAGGTAACTACGATGAGATACAAAAACATATCACTACGTGAAGCCTTATTCTAACTATGTATCTCTATGTATCCCCATTCTATGTGAAGTTGTACTATATATCACTATCAATGGTAATTACACTATGTATCTCTATATAAAATTATAACATAGTAAGGGTTTTTAAGAAAATTTATATCTCTACATTCTATAGCTACATATCCTAACATATGATAGTATAGAGTTACATAATCAATAATAGCTCTACTATTTCACATTATACTAGATTTCATATTTAACAATTTAAAAAACTATAATTGAACTCACATCATAAGCTTACTATAAGAATTAACTTACTTTAAGTATTCATATCATAGCTCTGATATTCCATATTCCCTATAATATCATTGTAATATAAGCTTAAGCTCTGATATAACTAGCATTATAATATACAATTATAACCAATCCAAGTGGCATTGTATAATGTATATAGTGTATATAATCAATCCAACGATTATAACTAAAGGGATGTTATAGTGGTAGAACCACTGATCCTTATAATTCCCATATTTACTAAATATTATTAATCTATATTATATTTTCTCTATCTTATTTTATCTATATTTTATGTAAGTCACTAAAATAATAATATTATAACATATGTATACCGGTTCACTATTTTACTCAGTTAAGGTTGGTGTATATTCCCAAAATGTATATAAATCACTACTAATTCATTTCTTATATTATATTAGCGTGTATTCATTAAAATAATTTACATAAGCATTGAATTCAAATCGTTGTCTTATGTATAAATATCAAAAATCTAATAAAAGTAAATCGTTGCATCTTGTTTATGTAAATACTAACACAATGAAGTAAGTCATTGATTCCACTTAACAAATTAATACATAGGTACATTAAGTCACTGCTTATCTACTATACCCAAAACATGGTTTAATTGCTACATACAAACTCATCTAGTTTGTTGCATATGCTCTCATCCACTTCACTGCATAAATAGGTGTAATGTCTATTTTTATTACTTCATACAAGTAACATACATGCAATTCTAGAATTTCACCATATTTAATTCTACAGACCCAGATCATAGATATTAATTTTATTCCAGAATCCAACAAACATTTCAAATCATTGCTGCCCCATCAAGCTAAGAATACCACATACATCATCTACTAAATATTTCTCTTTCTCTACCTAGTGGTAATACTCTATTTACAGAATATTGTGATATCATTAATCAAGTTGTATTATCTTATAGGTGGTGGGTTATGTACAAGTATTGTGTTATAGCGTCAATATTGGTCTATGGGTTATTGATCCTAGGATTCATATGTGTCTACAGAGTATGAGTGCACGACTATATAATATTAGATAAATACCATATACATGTAAAAAGAAATATTGTGATTCTTGGATATCACTGTATACCACATTCATTCCTTTCTATAATTGAAAACATCATTATTTACCTTATAGATTTCACATGTGGCTAAGTTATCTGGACTCACATATGATTTTATATACTCTTATATATATGCTCTGTATATATTCTTATTCCTCAAATACATATACGAGATCGCCATAATTTACAGAGATCAACACACATAAAATCTCATGAATTTTAAAACATCACCTACCTTACTATGGTGCCCGAATGGAAAAAAAAAAATTGAAGAAAGAATATTTTTCATGGCTCCATCTCTCCTTCGTAGCACTGCCCTTCTCTTTCTCATTTCTCTATGCTTCTGCTATCCCCTTCCTTCACCCTATTACACCTCCTTTTATTCTTTCATGCATAAGTATGGTGCTTTCTTTTAAAAACTTTATCTTTTCTTCAATATTTTCCTTTTTATTTTTCTTATTTTATTCTTTTTAAAACATTTACCTTATTCTTTATTCTAGATTGTTTTATTTTATTCTTATTATTTATTTTTATTTCATATTTTTATATTTTATAATTAACTTAAAATTACTAGGAACAAATAATAAGTAAATAATCATTTTGTGTCAAGGTAAACAATTAATTTGTTAATCATTAATTTTGGATTAATACAAATCTGGTAATGATAAATATTTATTTTAAGCCATTATTTATTTGTATTACTGTGTTAGGTGCTATGATGATATTTCTTAGACATCATAATGATAATCAAATAATGCACTAAAACGTTTTAGAATCATTAGTCCACATTCAAGGTTACACAATTTAACCTTTCCAAAACATTAACAGTCATGAGCATATTAGCACAACATAGACACAAACACACAAGATTAACTCCACATCATCATTAACTAGGCTATTAAACCATGTGTAAACAACTATCAAAATGTAAGTAGCATCCAAAACATACTACGCTAACCATTCAATCATTGCATAAATGTATACTATCTATGTGGTGTGTGCAAGGTTCTAGCTAATTTCTCTATCATCCTCTGACATTTCCATCTACATCACCCTCTTTGATGATGCTCTCCCTCCATCACACTTTGAGGGATGAGTTTTCTTGCGTCAAGCTCAAAACAAATAGGTAGTTAGACCATAACAATATGATATACATACATCATAAAATTTATAACTGAAATAACAAATCAACATATTTGTAATGTAAACATATACACTATAACTAACTCATAGCAATGTAATCATGTAACCCAAGCAATATCCTATTTTCTCATAACAACATATATCTCAAAGCTTAGTTAAAATAACGAAATATAAATTTGTCAACTATAAATATCTATGAATAATCAAATAATTTGCTTAACGAGAAATTGGGATGTAACACCACAAAAACACCAGATCAATATATATGCACCTTTTTAAATCCCTTTATCAACTATATGGAAATCAAATGCAAATAAAAACAAACAAGCTCATAATAATTTGTGCAAAATCAAAGTCATTGATCCCTATTTTACTCTACTTCTACACAAAACCATTTACATTTATCCTAAGCTCAGATTACATAGATTTCTAGTCTCAATCCTCACTCAAAGCAGTCAAGATGACATTCATACTAACATCACTTGCACTTGCACCAACACTTAGATTGGGATAACTACATCACGGTTGATCCCCTCTCAAGGTATTAATATGTTGACAACTCTCAACATAGTGGGGTGTTGAGGACATCCAACCTACCTAGTTAACATCACACTTTTGCTACTTGTGCCACTCAAATACACTAACAACATGGTGATCTAGGGTTTGCATGAAAAATCAGTCCAAAATAGGTCACAAACAACAAAGTAGGTTTTATCTATATAGGAACAGGCCTATTAGACTCAGACACAACTACTCCTAAAAATTCATATCAGTCCCTGCACAAGGAAACTAGCATGAAATAAAGGACATTAGCATAATACACTACTATTCAAGGAACCATGCTACTATCCAAGAGGAATTATAACACGTGGATCATGTTTACGACACCCTAGTCAGTTTCTATTCTAGTTTTCAACCTCTAAATCATTCATCTCAGTCAGTTTCTAGATAAGTACTTATTTATGTCATTCATTATTATATTTAGAAATATTAGATTATGTCAATTCTTTCACAAATTAATGGTAATTTTTATTGTATATTTCTACCTTGATTTACTATATTCAGATCCTTTAACAACCTAATATTTACATCTACTAAGTCCTTAAAAGTTAAAACATTTGGTGAATCCAACTTACTTTGAATATTGTTCAAAACCCTATCCCTAGATGCTCCTAGAATTTGTATCCCTTTTTCCTGTTTCCCTTAGCTATGTTAGGATTTTTAGATTTTAGATTTTCTATTTTAGTAGCACTATTTCATTTTATTTGATATATGCCATCTCAAAAAGTATATATCTTTCTTTAATAAGAAGTGTTAGGCTTAGTGGAAATCCTATTGAGCATACTCGGATTCCTTCTATTCGAGCTCATACCATGGACAAAAAACCAATTATAACCCCCCTCATTGATCCTTCACATCTTGATTATGTGGTTTTCAATAATAATACATCCAAACATGAATAATATAACTTATATAATAATGATGCACAAGATGGGACTCGAGATACACTCCCCCCACTTGATAATTATAATCTTATAGTCAATAAGGATGAGGTCTTATAAAATTTCAAAGATAGACTTCGGGAATAACCCCATGATCATGCATAAATTCTATAAGACATAATGGAAATAAAGAATAAATCTAGTACTTGTCAATCTTCCACCTCCCAAATGCCAATATTGTTACACTTACTATGGGCGAAACTCAAATTCTACAACAATCTATTTTAACTCAACAACCTTTAATAATGGCAACACCTCTTATAGCTAGTATGCATTCATCCACTCCAGATGTATGATTAATTATGCATGAGGTCCTTTCTCTTCAGGCCAAGGTATTACATCTTGAGCAAGGTGATAGTAATCCATCACATGCCTTAGATTCTCATGTTCTTCTACATACACCTTTGGCACAACATATAGCAAACACTCCTTTACCCTCATGATTTGTGGCACCCAAACTTACTTTATATGATGCTAAGGGTGACCTAGAACATCATCTATGAGTTTTTCACGTAGCATGCTTGGATAATGTGTCCAATGATTGGCTCCTTTCTAAGTTGTTCCCTCGTAGTTTAAATGACTATGCACTAAAATGGTTATATGATATTCCTAATCATTTTGTCATAATATTTAATCCACTAGCATATATGTTTTTAGCACACTTTTGAATCAACATCAGTGATAAGTTTTCCAATACAAAATTTTCACAACTCAAACAAAAATATAATGAGCCAATTGATAAATATGTCTTGTGATATAAAACTATATTAGATAAGATGACTATCCCCATTGTAGATGGAGAAATCCAAGACATATTCAAGCAGAGTTTGTTACCAATATTGCAAGAAGCTATTATAGACATATAAAATTGGCCACCAATGGATTTATACTGACTTTAGATTAATTCTTACCAACCTCTAAAAATCTAGCCTAAGAATATCTAAAAGTCTCAAATTTGGCTTCATAACATGTTCAATTGGCCTAAAAATCAACTAAATAAGTCAAATGCACACATTGAATTAAATCAAAATCTCAAACATTGCAAAAGCCTAAAAGAGATTAATTAACATTCAAATCCTAATCGAATTCATCCTTGAACAAATAAATGAATTACCAAAAAGGAATATTTAAATATCCTAAAAAGCTAATCATTACCTTTTGTGAGTTGCCTAAATGGAAAATATCTCAAAGCACACCTATTTTATGCTAATCATGAGGTTTTGGACACCTTTTAACCCTACTGGGGTTAACTAAGCCAACCAAGGTTAAGATTTAACCCATTCCAAGTCATTTCAAAGCTTATAAAAGTAAGCCTAGAGCTCTTCATTTGGGGAGCATGGAACATAGTAGAGTTATAATGCAATATTTGATTCATAAAACAAATGCATAGTGTTATAATGTCAAAATCAAGCCAAGCCATCAATCAAGACAAGCCAACCATGGTGCTAAGAGGATATGGAGATAGCCAAACCCCATTTATGAAGACATTTTGAGCATAATCCGAGTAAGCCAATGAAGAGATCTCTTAGAGCAATCAATAAAGGTAAGGAAAGTTATCATTTATTTGCATATTAGTTGTGTTTTCAATTGGTTTGTTCACTAAGCTCCCCTCATGATCTAGGCATAGAAATGGTAGCTTGTTTAGTGTGTTGATTTCATTATTTTTGGAACTAACACTATACTAACCTCCTCTCTTAAGTCAAATTCCTTGATCACAAATGACATGCCTAGTGGAACTATGAGCATCCCACATAGCAAAGAGATAATTAAGTAGGTATTAAACTAAGAAATGGATGCTTGAATCTCATTAAAATTACATTTTAACCTTATTTTAGCTGTATTTGGTTTTCTTTTTTATCTCTAAAATCTACACAGAGACTAGCAATGATCAAGTATAATCGTCAATGGTTAGGCCCTAATCTCCAATGGTTTTGCCCAACCACCATTTATTCTATGAGACCGTTTATGGTCAGGTTATAGAGGATAAATGTCATTAAATCTTTCATTTTTATTCTTTTTACTAATCAAATATTTGATTTCTTGGTTTCAAAGGATTTTAAATCACTAGACTTAAGTTTATCTTGTAGGTTTTCTCAATCTTTGAACTAACCAGGATTAACCTAACATGTTTTCCTTTTATGGTTTTGCCTTTGGGTTCATAGGTTATCGACGATGGTATTTTATCAACCAATGGTGATTCTACTTGATTGATGATGGTTACCTATTAACCATCTGTCATGATTACCTCAAACTATCAATGGTCATCTATGATCATCAACGTCACTGTGTGAAATAAAATCCAAACCTGAGAGCTAAAATTTAAACCTCATTTGCTCAACCAAAAAAGTGTTTCAAATTAGGGGGTTATTATCTAACATTTTTAGGTTAAAATATTGATTTGAAGATAAAAGTACATGTTTTTTACTAATCAAACACTTCATTTTGGGCTTTCAAAAGAACTTAGTCAGAATCATGCACATTTTAGTTTGGGTCTAAAATGAACATGTCAAATCTTGCACATTTGGTATTGGTATCTAAAATGAATGTAACATGGTAAGTCTTAGAAACATTTCAAATTTGGTTCCTAAAATACATGTTTGAATCTTGAACATTTCAAATTGGTGTTTCAAAACAAACTTAAGACAAATCTTGCACATTTGGACTTTGGGCCTAAAATGAACCTAGATGTCTTTTGTTTCATTTGGTTTTGTGCAATTATTTTAGTTTTTGCACTTAAGCCAAGTAGCCTAGTAATGAATAACATCACATTTAAATTGGTGTTTAAAATTAAACCTCACTCACAATTTTTTGTAACTTGTTTGTTTGTTTCACAAAAGGATAACATGTGTATGCTCTCCCCCCATCCCTTGTAGGAAACTCTTGGGGATCAAAAGTGCCTTTCCATTGTATTTTAGTACCTATTCCAAGGCATAGAAAGAAATTTTTCTAAGCTCTTTGCAAACTTTCATAGTATTGGGTGATCTAAAAGCAACCCTAAAGTCTTTCTACTCATTTTCATGTATTTTGGCTTATGAAGGGGGTGTCATTACCTCTCACAAGTTCTTTAAGGAAGCATTGACCTAGGGCTTCATCTCCTGATAGTGTTTCAACCCCTATCTATGGGGGGGGTATACAAATTAGGATCACCTTGCTAGGATGGTGGTTTGAGCGGTTAAACCATCTCCATTAGTGAAAAGGTAAGCCCGGGATGTATGATCAATTTGGACATCGCATTACACTAAGCAATTTATAGATGTAGTGGTTGTGAAAAGGACAAGACCTTTTCACATCAAGTCGATTGACGTAGACTCAATTGATGTGTTACTTCTCTTGTGTGTATACATGAAAGTGTGTACACATGAGATCAATATAGATGGTCAAAAACATATAAGTTTTAGTCAACCCCACTTTGCCACACCTTGATAAGATTTAGGATGATATACTTAGTTGTACTTTGTCATTTATTCTTTTATTTATTAGTGTGTTGGATCTAAAAATTTGTTATTTAAACCGAGTCTTGAACGAGTTTTTTTTTCCATATTACTCTATTATTTGAGAAAACATTATGCCATTCATTTGACACCTTGATTTAACTTAGAAAATATTTGTGTTAAAATGTTGAGTGTTGCACTTAATTTAGCCAGGTAATGTTATGCTGCTCAAATCATTCCAAGCCTTGTGCCTTTGAATTACTTGAAACATAAAACCTTATAACATATTTTAGAAGTGATAACATTTTTATGCTACCCAAATTATTTCAAAAGACTTATCTTATCTTGTGTCTCAATTATCATTATTTAAACCAATCATTTGAGCCTTGTTTGATCTTTGTTTAATCATAGTCATGTTGTTCAAATTTGCCTAGCTTATTGTCATCCACATCATAGTTTACCTTATTTGAGTCTTTTATTGACTTTTCTTAGTTTGGATTAAAACATTAATTGGTTTCTATTTAGTCCTCGACACATAGGGGCTGATACACAAATCTTTCTCTTTTGGGTTGCATAACTTATGTTAATTGATTAGTCAAGTTTGGAAACTTTATTGTTTTTGACTTGGTTTGATAGAATCAATCCATCTTAAAAGTGCCTTTTATTTAGTGTTTTTCACCAATCAGATCATGTTTATGTCTATAATCAAGTTCCTAGTCTTTGCCATATTATTCCATGTTTGTTAGATTAATCATTATCCTTTGTTTCAAGCCTATATTTTGATGTCGCATTTGGCCAAAAGACCTAACACAACCTATTTGAGCCTAGCTTTTGACTTTTAGTTTGGACTAAAGACCTAGAAACATTTCCCTTTTCTTAGTTTATACCTACTTGGAACATGTTTGGACATTAGAGTTGGGCATCTTATTTTTAGTTCACTTTACTTGACGTTGTTTGTGCAAAACATTTAACATTAGACACTTGATGTTATACTAATTTTACCAAGTCTTTGGATAGAATTTTTAGAGATTTAGATCCACCCTTGATCAAGTTAGATCACATTTGAACCCTTTGTATTTTTAGACATAGTTTTCCAAAGTTTTCAAAACTCTAATCCATCTTATTGTGAAACATTTGTTATAGATTTGACCATGGATCACTACACACATGGTGGAACTATGTACAATCTAGGATATGGAAAATATAGCACATAGGAGGACTTTATTCAAGACCCTTATGGAGATGATGTTGTTTGGGAGATAGATTCCTATCCACCATACAACACTCAAATAAGGGAATAGAGTCAAGATCCTTTCACCAATTATTTGGTTACTATGCCTCCATATACAGAGCAAGATCAAGAAAAAATTGTCTAATATTTTGCTAGCATACTTATAGTTACAGAAAAATATAACAACAACCATGATATGTGACCATGGCATCAACCTATGATCCTAATAAGGCCACAGAGTTAGGGCATGAAAATTTGACAAATCTACCAAGAGGGCCTTATAACATGTTTTACAATCCAAACAACAATTATACCTCTTCTAGCAACCCTAACGCCATAGTTTAATGCCATATCTAGATCCACATATGCTTGCCATATAAAGAGGACTCATGGAGGACCAATTCATGCAAATAAAGACAACATATCAGGCATATCAAAACCTAGCACATAATTTTAGCAAATTGGCCATGTCTAATGCACCTCTTATTTAGTTACTCCCTTTAATAGGAGTCTTATTTGAGTCGATAGGTCAAAAAAATTAGGGTTTTGACCCACTTACACAAAACACTTGAGTTGAAAACATGTTCAATGTCCCAACCATTAAGGAAGTGTCTTTTGCTTCTATGCAAAATAATGAGCAAAACTTAGTGGATAATGCGCAAGCAACATCCAATTTAGACCAAAATGGTGTTAACACACAAATACATAGTCAATAACAAAATGGGCCTTTACTTAACACCATTATTGGTTCACAAACTTAGGGAATAGGATTTTTTACTTCCCAACCTCAACCAACTACCTCTAATCCTCAACTAGTTGCTTCTTCTAGTACCCAATAATAAGGATTAAGTAGTTAGCCAATAATCAATGTTGTGTCATAATTGAATGTGATGAATCTTACTCCTCCCCAATGGGTGACTAGTAATAATCCACAACAATAGGTATAATCTAATATACCCATGCAATAGAGGCAAAACATATTACCACCTCAACAGGGGGCAACTAATGTTTTACCTTGATAGGTAGTAATGAACATGCCTCTTCAGTCATAGACTAACATGTTGATCCAAAACCAAATGATGTCTAGCCAACAACATGTAAATATTGGTCAACAACATATGCTAAATCTCTAACATGTGTCCACTTCCCAATCAAGATTCATCTAATAAAGAGGTTCCAATGCAGAATGTGCCATAGGTTCAAAGATAAGGTCTTGGTTCACACATTCCCTCTCAATAACAAGGTTTGATTAGTCGGTAACATATCCATATTCAACCTCAATGGGCACAGTATGATCATATACCACCATCCCAACCTCAATGTTCCTAACATTAAGATTACATACCCAATCCCAACTAGAATATCACATCAAACTACATAAAATTTCAATAATCACACCCTAATCCATACATGTGTATTCATGGTCCATTTCCTATCCAATCCAACATTCCCTAACAAAAACCTCCATCATACCTTGGTCAAAGTAATCCACTTGTGACCATTCAACCATCACCTCAGGCCAATGTTCCCACAAGTTTCCTTGAACAAGAGATACAATAAATGAAGGATGTAATTTCCACCATCCAAGCTGAGAAATAAGTCAAAAATTTTGAGTTGGATGATGTATGTTCTTAACATTTCAACATGGAGTACTTGAAGATACCATTTCCTTAAGGGTACAAGCCACCAAAGTTTGACAAATACAAGGGGAAAAGTGACCCCAAGGCCCATCTGATAGAATTATTTGTTGCATGCCAAGTAGTGGCCTATAACAACATATACTTGTTGTTGTTATTTCTAATAAGTGTAGCTAGACAAGCCTTGAAATGGTTCTTAAAATTTCCAAAGAGTTTAGTTTTTGATTTTGAAGATCTTTCAGACAAGTTCATGCAACATTTCTCTTACAATCTCGAGCATGAAATTTCATTAGTATACTCGACATAAGTGAAACAAAAACTAGGTGAAAGCTTCATAATCTATCTACAATGATGAAGAGCCCCTAAAAACCAATTTAACCATAGTCTACCAAACAAACAACTAGTCATTATGTTTATTAAAAATCTACATAGCAAGATATCTTACTATCTAGAGTTGTAGTGTGTGCATACATTCAAAGAAATAATTGACAAAAGTTTAGTGATAAAAAAATCCCTCATTAATAAAGGGATCACTAAACTAACCTCATCAAATTAGAACAATGGACAATCAAAACTAGAACAGTGGCCAAAATCAACATCTAGTCCAAGCACAAGTGTGTCAAACAACACAAAGCAATAAAAATGATAGACCCAAGGAATTCAATCACAATAAGAATGTTTTAGGGAATGGAATAATAGAGTCATGACATGTCAAATGGTGTAATCACCATTTTCTCTACCTATACCACCTTTCTAGCTTACTCTTAACCAACAATCATAGCACATGCAACAAGCACAATAACTTAGACTAGTGTAGTAAATGCAATAAATGCGATAAATGCCTATGCCTTTTCAAAACCCTCCTCCTTTAAGGAGAAACATGCCTACTCATCACATTTTTACTAACCTTGGAGAGCCTATACAATCAGTCTTTCATAAGCTCACAATAACTAACTTGATTAAATGTCCTATTTAGAAAGAATAAATTCATGAGGGTGCTGACATGTCAGATTGGTATAGGACAAAACAATTTTGTAATTTTCATAGGGTCAATGGCCATACTTTATAGTGTTGTGTAAAAATTAGACATGTAATTCAAAATATGGTAGAAAATGGAGAGATCACATTGGATCATGGAGCTTCTACCTCCAATCAGAGCCTTGGAATTTATCAAAATCCTTTTCCCCAACATAACAATCGACAACAACAAAAGTGACAAAAATAATAAGACTGGCCAATGCAATATCAATAAAAATAATATCAATAACCAAGGCCAAGATAAAAAACTCAACATAACCAATTACAGAACCAAAAACATCAAAACAATAGACAAAACCAATGTTAGAACAATGGTAATAACTAATAGATCTACCACGCAGTCGCACATGACTATAATATAGTTGTAAGCCATATTGTAGGAGGTCACATTAATGCCATTTCCATTAATCCTAGACCAAGTACCAGTCAGACAAGACCATTTATAATCATACCAAATCAACCAAACCATTTTGGTAATCCTTCTTTGACTTGGGATCACACACAGGAAAAACAATAAGCAAGGATTTCCATGTTAGGACCTTATACTGATAACTTGTCATTAGCTCATGATCATGCACAAGTGCATCAGTAATTGAGACTTATCCTATTTGGTCCCCCTCTACCATCATTTTTTAGCAACAATGGTCCTGTATCTAATTTTGATTATGCAATCACAATTTGATAGTCAAAGATTACCATACTAGGCCCAAAACTATTTGCCACTTCACCCATCATCAAACTAGCCATTTTGCCTCGAAACAAGCCATTTACCATTATCTAAGAAAAGACATTTAGCATTGTGGAATAATTGTAAAAGATGATAACATATATCTCCGTTTTATATTTGTTGTGTACATCTACTATCCATAAAAACATCTTGATAGATCTGCTTAGTTAATCCATAGTTCTAAATGACACATCTCTTGAAAAATTTCAAGATTTGGTTAGACATCTAGCTCTGGCCCAACAAGTAACCTTCAACCAAAATGATATGTTATCCCTTAGCCTGTTGCATAATAATCCATTGTACAAAGAAGTTTACATAAATAGGCACAAAGTGAAATGTGTCCTCATAGACAATGGATCAGGTCTAAATATTATGTCTCTAAATCTTATCAAGCTTCTTAGGTACACCTCCATAGATCTCCAAGTAGAAATAATCACCATCAAAGCCTATGATAATGAAGAACAAGAATCATGAGGCACCATTAGCTTGCTAGTTACCATTGGGCCCTTGAGCCATGATACACTTTGACATGTGTTAGATCTTGATTTGTCATACAATATGATTTTGGGTAGACTAGGGTTACATGAGATTTGTGCTATCCCATCGACACTGCACCAGTATATCAAGTTCTCCCATTTAGGGATGAAAATTAGTATTCTAGGAGATTTAAATGTATATGAGCATTGAAAACATTTAGAGGTCGAGTTCAAGATCTATAATTACCATTTTGGCATGAATATAATCACCAAGCATGATAAAGGAAAAGCCATACTTATTGATTTACCAGAGGCTAACTATATTAACCTTAATACCCTTGATTCATTTTCCCATATATCACCTCCTAAAATGTCCAATCACTATACCATCTTGGCTAATGGCCTAAGATATTATTTTATGCATGACACTTTTCACATTGTAAAACTAACCCAAAGTCCTTTGGAAGACCTAAAGCCAAACCACTTCATATGGAATGGCAAAGAAAGGGCAAGGCCAAACCGCATTGTCCAGCACTTGTCACTTTCATACCAGCTTCTAGACAAGCATATAACCCTCTTAAAGGTGATGAATCATGGCTATACAATGACAAATTAGCCAATTTTTATAAGAATATAAAGTATCATATTCCTAATCAAATCATGGAGAACTAGGACTATGAAGGAGGAGGTCTTGGGCCAAATCAACAGGGAACGCTTGATCTAATTTCTATGACTAAGTACAAAGGAACCTATGAAATTGGATTTAAACTACTTGGGAGTGACCCCACATATATTATTTGATTTCCATCACCAACACCTAGTGACAATGATGCCAATAGTGAAGCAGAGTCTGATTATAGCCAATTTGATGACTTAGCCCAAACCAATCTATTTGATAATAATGCCGTTTCTACCCTTGGACCAATTATTCATCATAATCCATTACCATTATATTATCCTTAATTGATAGACTGGGTCCAAGTAGAATCCAACATGCTAATTGATGAGTTCCAGAATGATGAGGCCTTCTGCAATTTTCTAGGCCTTAGGGATAATGTTCAATTGGGAGATCACAAATCAAGATTCTCAATCAAGTTGGATTATGAAGCTTATTTTGGAGAGTGTGTAAACATCCTTATCCAAAATCAAATAAATAAAACATTGAGGTCCTCAAGTGAAAGCCTCTTTGAGGCACTTTTTGACTAGGGAAAAGGTATTAAAAAAGGCCAATCTAGTGGTGAAAACCTATTTCAAGCACCATTAGATGGGGGTGTTCAACCTTATTCAAATTTAGACCAATAAACCACAAATGATGAACTTATCTATAGGTCTGAATTTAGTCTTAAATAAGAACATGATTTTGATCAAATCATTTAGGATACAATGCTGATAAAATTATCTATGAATCTGACTTTAATCTAAAAGAACAACAAGCATTTGATTGCATCATTCAGGAGTTTCTAATAACATTTGTTACATGGCCATCCCTCCCCTTGGGGGACTCTGATTCATCATGTCTAGGATAAATTAAAGAATAAGTCCTATTAGAGGATTCTAACATATCCAAACAATTCAAATTGTTGCCCACTATTCTTGAAGATGTGTTTCCTACTATTTCTAACTCTATTTCTAACTTTTGGGAGAGAGAAGAGAAACAATAGATGAGGTGTGTGCACCTGGTAAAAGTTGCACTCATTGATTACTAGATGAAGTGAGAGCTCTTTTTTGGTGAGGAAGGACTACCTACAATAAGACTGAACTAAAACAACTTGTTTTCTAGATGAGTATGAAGGGTGGACTGCCTAGTAACATACTAGACCCAAGAAGCAAAAGCTCCCTTAGATGGTTGTCAATCCACTCCCCTAATGATAAAAATGTTTTGATAATAGAAATGAAAGATGATAAATTGATAAGAACATAAATGCTTATATAAGAAAATAAATAACATACCTATTTAGTAGAAAATGTGGCACGATGGGTCAATACCATGCACAAATGTATTAAGGTCAAGTTTAAAGGATCTAAGTAGGGTCTGTAGATAGTTTAGAATCCACAAGAAGGTCTGGTGGGGTGTGTTAAGGTATAAAATAACAAACTATTATTTTACCTGATAGGTGATCATCAGTGATCAAGGTGACTGATGATGTTTGTCCTGACTATCGATGGTTAGATGACCAATGACAATTATGTTAACTGTCAATGATTAAATGACTAATGATGGTTTTTATAACCATCAATGGTTATATTAATTAGCTATGATTACCTATTGAAATTAGGTAAGATGTTGAAATGGAGTTGAGGGAATATGGTTGATGGGCAGGAGGTGAAATATGGGTTTTGAAGGTAAGAAATGATAAGTAGGTGAATTGATCAAAACAAAAACCTTGATGAAGAAAGAAAATACTAAAAATAAAAGAAGGATACCTATGTGATGCCAAGTAGGTGATAGTTGAAAATTGAAATAAGTTGGCCAACATAATAGTACTCTAGTCTTCGAAAGTCATGCAGATAGAGTTTTGGGGTCTTAGATGCCTGCACAAAGAAAATAAGAGAGCCTAGATGCAAATTTTATGGATCTTTATCTCCTCCAAGAGCCTTACAAAACTACTAAGTAAGGGGGAGAGAAAGTTGCTAAGTTGGGTCAGGATAGAGATGCCAATTCAAAGGGAAGGAAAGCTATAAAGTGTGCATGGGAAAGTTTTTATTTTACCCATGCATGCCTAGCTTATAGCTAGATGTTTTTTGTTACAAGTTTGAGCACCTAACCATTGATGATCAGGCTAACTATAAATGGTTAGGCTAACTATCGATGGTCAACCGTAAAAAGGTTTAAAATGGGTCTAAGTTGATATTTTAAAATGTTTAACAAAGGATGCCTAGGTGCGTAAAAGTTATTTTAGAGGTCAGTTAACTAGGTGAATAGCTAAGGTTGAGGATAGGTCTAAGGTGATGTTACATAAAAAATTGGTCGAGGGAACATTTGTGAGTGTCTATATTTTTCCCCTTTTTGTTGTGTGGTTTTAGGTTAATTAAGCTGTAGAACAAAAATGAAGTGCTGACTGGCCGAGGTTTGCTTGCCTCGAGTATAAGAGGAGGGTATTCCCCCTCAAATTAGGAGTCAATGAGGTAAGACTAAAATTAAGTTATGGTTTGATAAAAGGTAAAATAGAGGTCATGAGGTGGGTGACTAAAAAGGCGCTGGTATTTGAAATGCAAATATATGTGCATAAAATGTGACTAAAGGTGAGAGTCAAAATCACGCAAAGACTAAAGTTATTAATGTTGATAAGTTTGAGTTCAAGGATAAGAGATAAGGTAACTAGTCCCCAGTGTTGGTCATAGTTGATTGGGTTACACATATTAAATATCATAGGAAAGGTTGGTGTTTGCTCAGGTATCCAAGGTAGGAAGTGCTCTTGAAATAAACACAAATGGGTAGGTCATGTACAAGGTGGTGCATAATTCAAAAGCTTAACATGTCAAAATTGGTCAAGGTGGTCATTATGACCAAAGCAAGGTCATCACAAGTATGTGAATAAGTTGGGTCAAAAAGGGGCCAATGTCAAGGTGGATGTGGGTGAATGGTTTGGGTGGTTGGGTAAGGAGTGGTTGAGCTAGCTCCTAATGCACTAAGAAAGAGGATGATGCCTATATAGTCTCATGCACAGTGGATCCAACATGAACTTCAAGCCTAATGTAGTTCTTGTTGGTTGGGGGAGAGGGTGACTCATGAATAGGTCAAAGTGTGGCAAGAAATGGGTTACCCCATTTAGATGTGCTACATGGTTCAGTTTAGGTAAAAAAGGGTTAGAAAGGTGGAGTAAAATAAAGCATAACCCTAAACATCAATGGTTAGGGATAACTGACAATGGTTAGGTAATTGTTGATGGTTAAGGTTAATCATTGAGGTGTGTGTAACCATTGATGGTTAGGGTCAGCTATCGATGGTTAGAATAAAACCCTAAATCCATGGTAAAAAGGTAAATGGTCAAACATTTATCCTCATTTGCAAATTTGATGGTTTGTGGTTTTATCCTATCTAAGCATTGTGTATGAAAGTGTGTGTGAGTGTCAAAAAGTGCATTGAGGTGTCAAAATGAGATTTGCTTATGAGTAATCGAGTGGGGTCGAGATGGACATTGGAGATGCTCATGGTCAAGTGGCTAGGCATAAATTGAGACATCACCACCAATTATGAAAAGAGGTAGGTTCTATTTTTAAATTGATATGGATGATAAATTATGAAAATAAGATAGAGAAAATGAATGTGAATGCATGCTAGTGGTAGATTAGGTTTTGTTTTTGCTAGGGTTTTGAGGGTGTGTGATACTGTAGGGGAATTTGAGAGAATCTAATAGTGGTAAGGGGTATTTAGGGGTGTAGAGGGAATTCAAAAATGGTGGGAAGGGAGCTATAGGGTAGTTTAGGGTGTTGTTGGGGGATCAAGGCTCGCCATCAATAGTCACTTAACGTGATTGTTGATGGTTGACCTAACCAATGATGATTGAATCGAGGGGTAAAAATGCTCCAAAGAGACCATTGATGATTGGGGAATCCATTGACGATCGAGGGAAAAAGGCTTTTAGGGTAGGCAAGAGAATATGAAGGAGGGTAGGGGGTGTTTTTGATTTAAATGATTAATAAAAAATATAGTTGTATAGATAGGTTTGAATGCCAGGTGTACTTTGTGTGGTTTTATAGTTGTTGTTGTGTTTCTTTTAGAGATAAGATGTAGGTAATTTGGGCATTGATATATGATGATTATAGAGGTAAACACCAAATTAGGGGAAAAAATATTATCAGGGTGTAGATGGGTATAGGTGAAGATAAAAGAAGAATGTTTGGCTAGAGACAAGAGGTAGGTGAGTGTGTAAATAACCATTTCTAGAAAGAGAGGATGAGTGATTAAGATCGACTAGGTGAGGTGCATGAAAATTGTGAAGGGTTGAAATTACTATTTGTAGTTTAGTAAAGATGGGATATTGTGAGTAGATATACTAGTAATTAATAGTCATCATGCAAATAGGGAGAGGGAGTGATTAATTTATGGTATGATTATGCTGCAAGCTTGAGAGTAGATCTAGCTATGGGTTCAAGTGCTCAAGCTCTTTATAGAGGTGTGAGATGCTATATCAGTAGAGGATTGGGGGCACACGGAGATAGTTGGTTTTAGAGTGATGCAACACTACCAATGCCTTCTTATAGATGCTGTGATGATAGTCACCCTTATCGAGAGATGGGACCAAGTGACTAATACATTTTGGCTATCGATAAGGGAGATGAGCATCTTGTTAGAAGATGTGTAATAGATCATGTGCTAACCTATCTATGGAGACCCTATTTACCACATAGAGAGTGAGGAGATTGATGAGTACATGGAGTACTTATATAGGGATGATAAAGTAGCTGCATAGTTTCATGCAGGTGGATTTAGCATTAGGCCATTATACCAATGGGCCTCAGGAGAGAGGCACTTGTTGATGATGATGCAACTGGTAGTGACTTGTTATGCTCTGGCAGATGCAATTAGAGGGAGTTACCTTATGTTTTGTTAGGGGTAATTTTAGAGTTGGTACATGGGAGAAAGTCTTTGGATGGGCCTAGGTTCAATTATTACATATCTATAGAGAGTTATGGGGATTCAAAACACATAATCATTATGGTATCAATGTGGGGTTTATACTCCATTGCTGGGTATATGAGCACATACAAGTGTTGAGACCATTAGGCCTACCTATAGAGGGTTACTTGTTGATGGACTATAAAGTCAAATTTTATCAGTGGAGGAGGGATGGGGTGATTACAGGGGTTGGTGGTGGTATAAGGAGTATCAATTGGTTTCAAGATGCCTTGGAGGGCTTAGAACTTAGAGATATATTTTGAAGGCCATACATGACTTGGCCTATGTGGGTTGGATATATGCACCATACATATTCACTATAGAGCTAGAGATGAGTATATGGTAGACAGGATGGTGAGATGGAGTGCATACTATTTTAGAGAGTGTAGAGATAGTTCAAACTCATATAGAGTATCCCTCTTAATTTTACATAATATAAAAGGGAGGATGCAGAGTTTTTACTACCAGATCTACAACCATAGGAGGAGGAGTTAGTTTATGAGGAGCTTTTTGATAGAGTGAGAGATGATGTGGGCATCACAACTAATTATCCTGCATGGTTCTAGGGTAGATATGCTAGAAATAATTTTGGTTAGGGTGATGAGGGTTAGAGACCCATGGATATTGATCCTACACAGGGGCCTACATAGGGTGATCCATAGGTAGCTATAGCATTGGCTACAACCTAGGCCCAAATTGTAGCATTATAGGGGTAGGTGGCCATTTTGTAGGGTCAAATTACAGCTCTATAAGGGATAGGTAGGGGCTATGATGATAGAGAGGGATCAAACACATGCCCAGGTCATTACTTTATAGGGATAAGTAGATAATCTATAGGGCTAGGTAGGCACACTATAGGGGTAGATTGGTGGGTGTGGTAGTAACAACAATAGGAGGGATAATAAATTTAGTGTCATAGGCACATTATTTAGCCACTATACAAGAGCTTCATTACTATGAGGTGATGGTATTTGATCATTTCCCCCATGCTATGAGATTTACTAAGTACAGGGCTAGCATGGGTGGTGGGCCCATGATTTATACCCTAGGTGAGTGGGCAGTGATAGCGGGTCAGATTGGGGTCCCAGGGGGACCACTGCCAGGTATAAGTATAGATGGGGTAAGTGGTAGTGGTACTCTAGGTGTAGGTCCATGATGAGATTGTATATATATATTCTTAATATGTATATATGTTTTTTGATACCAGCCTACATGCTGTCAATGTGAGATATACATGAGTAAGAGATATATACATGTATTGATGTATATGTTTTAGATGACTTATATGAGATGATTTAGATGTTTTATGGTGATTATGCTTTTATGTTTTATGAGATTTATGCTTATGTTGTGGTGATTATGATTGATGTTGATGAGTGTCTTAGATGTTTTTTAATTAAGATTGATGTTGTAGATGAGGATTGATTATGATTATGATGATTATTTAGATTTTTGTTCTTGGTATAGGCATGTGATGATATATGGTTTGATGATGATATGATTTAGATTATATGGATAGACTCTAATGTGTGGTTAATGCTTAAAATGTACATGCTTTGATATTTCTATAATGTGTGAATGTGATGTAACTTGTGAAAGAAAATGGTTGGTATGATGTGTTTATTTTGATTCCCTAGTTCATGAGATATTGTTCATTGTGGATTATGTTCTATTTTAGTATTGTCATGATGAGTATAGATAAGATTTAATGTTTGAATGAAAACTCATAAAGTAAGTGTAGGTAATAAACTAAATATGGGAAAAAGAATGATGAAAAGCAACATCCTCATAAACCAATATAAGAGAGAGTAAGAAAAATGCATATAGGTTTAGACCCCAGTAAACCTAGGGTGGATTGATCTTAATTAAAATAAACCTTTCATATGCTTCGCATTAGCGTGATTTTAGTGAAAAGGTGTCATCATAAACATAGGATGCCAAGTGAGCTCATAGTCTTTTGATTTATAGAGGATATACAAGAAAAGGGGATAATAGGCAAACAAAGGGAAAAGGGATGATGTAGGAACCTAATATGGATTTACTTACCCATTTGATAGGTAACCTAAAAACTAGAATAAATAAGTTCAAGTCTTTAGAAGGTGTAGACTGATCGATGCAGGAAGTCTACTAATATAATTTTGTATGAGAGAGTTGATTATAGCCCTTTTGGGATAAATTTCTTTTGATAGGGTCATTTATTGCTTGATTTTATGAAAAGAGTGAAGTTGATCAATGCGGGAAGCTTCAAGTGCTTTGATTGAGCTGATTATAGCTTGTATGAATAGATTATTTTTGACATTTTGGCTTAGCCATCCTTTGAGGGAGTGGTCTAAGTATGAATAAGTGTTTGATAGCTATCCTTCAAGGGATCAATCTATCTATTTTGACTATATTTAGTAGTCATCCTTTGAGGGAGTGGTTTATATTTAAGAAAATGGACCCAAATAATATTTTATATCCCATGTAAAATATTTGATTGTTATTTTAGACATGGACCCATCTATCCAAGCATAGAGGTTGACCTATTTAAGGGTAATATTTTTACAACAAAAGGTGTTTGCGAGGTAATGGAAAGTGGTTTCAAGAAGTAAGTGACCATGGGATTCCATCTGGTTAGAGATGAAAAGTATCTATGAGAACCATGCCATGGGTAGAGTCATGGTACCCATGTTTAAGATTAGTCATGGATAATCACATGGGTCTATTAGAATCACATGTTCCCAAGAGGAATATGGTAATAGGGTAAGGGAAGTGAGAAGTTCATAAACCAAGGAATGAACTTAAGTTAGACAAGGTTTATCATATCTTCTTTAACAGTAGAAAGGATGCAAATGTGAAGCATTGAGAGGCTCAGGTTTTGGTTTGCCTTCAAGAGAGGACAAGCAATAAGCTCTTGATCCATACTTATGGGTGATGATATAGGGTCTAATCTAATTGATAACAAACTTGCCTTTTTTGCTTTCCTCTATATTTATTACATGGTTTTCTTTAAGGATGAGGTCTCCAATATTGAATTCCCATTATTTTAGATGTTTGTTATAGATATGAGTAATAAGCTATTGGTAGACATGAAGATGGCTAAGGGTAGCAAGGTGATGCTCATTGAACAACTCAAGGCATGCGAGGCATTCTTGATGATAATCATCATTAGAAATGATGTCTTATAAGGATATGTAAAGAGAGGGGATCTATACTTTGAGAGGTAAGATGGCATCTATAACAAAGACTAGGGAAAAAGGTCTATCACCCGTGGGGGTTCAAATGCTAGTGTGATAGGCCCATAAAGCAAATGTGATATACAAGTGCCAATCCTGACCCAAAGCATTTACAAATTTGGTTAGCATTTTGATGAGGGTTTTGTTGGAGGCTTTCCCCTATCCACTGGCCTATAGATGATAAGGTGAGGAATGGTTGAGCTTAATGCCAAAATCATCGTAGAGGGCTTGAAATTTCTTATTTTTAAAGGATTTACCGTTATCATTTATGATTTTGTGAGGGATGCCGAAATAATAGATGATATGGTGATTGATGAAATTGATAATTCATTCATCTTTGATCAAGATAAGGGGGATGGCCTCTACCCATTTAGTGAAATATTTGGTAGTGGTGATGATAAATTGGTGTCATTGAGATGAGTGAGGATTGATTTCTCTAATGAGATCAAGCCCCCACTACAAGAAGGGCCAATAATCCTTGGATACCTAAAGTCCATGAGCGGGTACATGATGTAAGTTAGCATGTTTTTATCATTTAAAATACTTATTTACATAGTCATAATAGTCTTGATTTAGGGTAGGGCAATAATAGCCAAGGTGCAGGATCCTTTTAGCAATAATGAGACCACTAAAGTACCCCACACATACTCCATCATGAGTTTCCTTGATATCATGAAAAACCTCATGATTCCATAGATAATGAAGAAGAAGTCTATCAAAGTCACATTTTTAAAGAATTCCCCCTATTATGGTATAATGAGAGGTACCTTGAATGAAGGCCTTTCGATCATTCTTTGAGAGGTCGAGTGGAATGATGCCAAGGTTAAGGTAGTTAAAACTTTGGTCATACCAGATGTTTGAAGGAGATGCCTCCACACTACAAATGGTAGGAAGGTCTAGATTGATATATGAAGGCCTGATGAAGTGATGGATGGTGACAAATAGTTTAGATTTAGTGGGTTGAGAGGGAATTTAAGAGGTAAGGGAGGCCATTATATCTCTAAATTTGTTAGTAGATCGGGGTGCTAACTAGATTTGGTAACATTTAAAATATGTTAAGAGTTTATCAACAAGAAGCTTATACTTTTGAAAAATATTATTCCTACTTTAATAAGACCCATTGAATTGGTTGATCATGAGTTGGGAATCATCAAAGACAGAAATAGTTTTGATTCCCAAGGCAAAAGCGGTTTGGAGACCGATGACCAAAGCTTCGTATTATGCTATGTTATTAGTAAATTCAAAGTCAAGTTTAAAGGAAAGTGGGAGAGGTTCTCCATGAAGGAGAATGAGAATTACATCTACACCTCCACCATGTTGGCATTTAGAGCCATAAAAAAAACATGGTCATTTGGTAATGGGGTTCTTCTTGAGAAAGAGTCATAATAGACTAATCTAGAAAGGGTCAATGGAATGGGTTGGTTATTCGGGAGGGGAGCTATAACTAATTGGTTAGTGATGACCTACCCTTTAATGGATTTTTGTTGAAGAAACTCAAGATCAAACTTGGCGAGAAGCATGAGCAACTTAGCCATACGTTGATTTTGGTATGGCCTGGAGTGCATATACTTGAGTGGGTTGGTGTTGGTAATATTGTATGTTTTGTGATTGAGAAGGTAATGATGGAGTTTAGAGGTGACAAAAATGAGAGTGAGATAAAGCTTTTTAAGATGGGTATATGATGTCTAATATTTTAGAAGCATGCAACTGATATAATAGACAACTTTCTTTTTATGTTGTTCATCTCGATGAGCCAACATTACACCTAAATAATGATTAATGGTGGATATATAAAGGTAAAAAGGTTGGTTATCTCTAGGTGGGATAAGAAATGGTGGAAAAAATAGGTACTCCTTGAGTGAGTCAAAGGCTTGTTGATAATCTTTGGTCCATTTAAAGGATGTGTTATTCTTCATGGGATGGTGAAAGGTTTTTCATCTCTCAATAGCTGGGAGATGAAGCGATAGATAGATTGGAGTTTTCCTTGCAGATTGTGAAGTTGTTTAAGGTTTATTAGAGGAGGCATCTCTAGGATGGCCTTGACCTTAGCAGGATCAATTTCAATTCCATGAAGGGAAATGATAAAGCCTAGTAACTTCCTATAGAGAACCCCAAAAATGCATTTCTTAGGATTGAGCCAGACATGAAATTGGATTAGTCAATCGAAGATGATAACAAGAATAGCTAGATGATCCTTGCAGTGTTTAGATTTCCTAAGGAGATCATCCATAAAATATTCTACAATCTTATGGATAAGATTGTGGAAGATATAGGTCATGGCTCATTGATAAGTCACTCTTGCATTTTTTAAACTGAAAGGCATGACCTGATAGCAGAATGTTCCCTAAGGAGTGATGAAGGTATTTTTACGTTGATTTGAGGGGATGATTAGGATCTGATTATATCCTAAAAAGCCATCCATGAGAGATAACATCTCATGGCTTGTAGTAAGATCAAATATTTGGTCAATGTTGGGTAAAGGAAAGTCATCTTTGCGGTATATAAGGTTAAGGTCATAAAAATCTACACAAAGATGGAGTCCTCTAGTAGGTTTGGTAACAAAAAAAATATTAGAGACCCATTATGGATAATCAATGGGTTGAATGAAGTTGATGGATAGAAGGCATTGAAGTTCTTCTTTGATGAGAAGAGTTATGCAAGGGTGCATTTTGTGAAGCTTTTACCATACCAACTTAGCCTTAAAATGAGTAACGATGTTATGGAGAGTGATGGAGGGGTCAAACCCAGGTATATCCTTATAAGACCACACAAATGCGATGCTATGGTCTTGAAGGAAGGCAAGATAATCCTTTTACTTGTCTGAGTTTAAGGATTGGCCAAGTTTAATGATACGAGGATCCTCTTGGGTTCCCAAGTTAACATTGATAGTTAAATTATTGAGCATGGTTTGGTTTTTGGGAGGGAGAGATTTATGGATAGAAAAATCTTCTATACCAAGGTAGGTGAAGATGGAATCATCATCTTGATGATGAATGGTATGAATGGTGGGTGAATCATGGTTGATCATTTTGGGATGGATGAGGGGAAAGGTTTTGTCTTGGACACCTTGTTGATAGGTCAGTGGACCTAAACTAATGGTATTGATAAAAAAAAGTTGGATGGAATGATGTTAGAGTCTTTGGATTGGGAAGATGAACTAGGTGAGGATGGAGTTTCTTCTATCAGGGTAGCAATAGGTTTGGCGAGGTGGGATATTTTGGTGGTTCAAACCTGAGCCCAAAGAACTCACTAGGTTTTTGAGTTTTGATAATGGGAAATTCATGAGGTTCTTGTTCATAAAGGCCCATATGAAATCCTTTCCAAGCACAATGATGAAGATAGGTTTTAGCAAAGGCTAGATTGCTTAGATAGGAGAAATTAGAAGTGAAATGTTGAATATATGGAGTGGTAATAGGAGTGAGGAGTGATCGATCAAGTCCCCCATAGACAAAATATGTTTGATTGGTGGGGAGTCTAAAGGGGATGATGGTTCTTATGTTGGGGTCATAATAAGGGTAATTTTGAAGGTTCCCATATTCTTATGGAGTGGGAAAGGCATCTAAGGCTAAAATTCAATATTCCCCAAGGGAGAGATGTTGGAAATTTTGTGCCAAGGAGTCCTCAATGGGGATCTAGGAAAAAAATATAGATGCACTAGTTGAGGCTTCATCATTATTGACAATAGAAGCACTGTAGGTCAAGGTTGATGGTACAATTGTGTTGGGTTGGTTGATTATGTAAGAGATGAAGGTGAAAGAAGGACATCATTAGGCCTATATGTCATGTTGCAAGATGTAAAAGGACTAGGATCAACCTTGATAATTATAACCTATCCTTCATGTTCAAATTTGACACAATGATGTAAAGTATAGGGGATATAACTCATATCCTAGATACAAGGGCATCCAAGTAGAATGTTATATTGGAACTCACCCTATACAACATAGAATAACTCAGGAATAGTATGAGGCCCCAAGCATATTTGAATAAGAATATTCCCCAAGGTAACGGCTATGGCGTCGTTAAAGGATCAAAGAATCACTGTGATTTTGTCCATGATGTTCTTTGGTAAACAAAGATGATCAAAAGCATGGGAGGAGATTATGTTGATGTTGTCTCCTCTATCAATCATCACCCTTTTGACATGGATGTGATTAATTTATGCAGTGACAAAGAGAGGTTGGTCAAACTCCTCAAAATGGGTCAGAGGTATCTCAAAATCTTGGAAGGTGATGATGGTAGAGTCTTAGAGGCTCTCTATGAAGGATGCAAGAGGTTGAAGGTCATTTGGTTGAACCTCAATGAATTTTAGAGCATCTATTAATGTCTAATGATGATTGGGTGAGGTGTTGATCAAGTCATAAAGGCTCATCTTTACTAGGGCTTTGTGAAGTTGCTTCAACATGATTTTTTGAATGGATGTAGAAGAATTGGTAGGGGTACACCCAAGATAGATACTCTAGGTCTAGTTGAGGGCATAGGTGGTGGTGTTGGTGTTGGGGATTGGTTGGAAGGTTGGAATTTTGAGGGATATGTCCATATGGACACATTGGCTCTTCCTTTACCTCTTTGTTGAGCCCAAGATTGAGTAATCATGTGGATGGTATGGACAATGGGATCGAGTGGACTAGGTGATTTCCTCAGTCCCTCCCCCTCATTTTTAGGTGAAATTAAGGAAGCTAGTATAGGTTGGGATAATAGTTGAATTATTTGGGTTAGCAGTTGGGTTGGTGAGGGAGGTGATAGTGGTTAATCTAACAATAGATCATCATTGTCATATAAGTAGTGAACAAGAGCTTGGAGAGCTTTGTAGTTCTCTGTGTCATGTCTTGATTTCCTATGGTATGCATAGATCTAAGTATCATCAAACCAAGAGGGTTTGGTATTAGAGGTGGTGAATGGATTAATAGGTGGAAGTTTAATGGAGGATGTTTACAACAACCTCTATAAAATAACTGAGCAAGATTCATTCAGAGGTGTTGAGGGTATTGAAATGCTCATCAAGGAAATATGAACCTTCTTAGGCATGGTCTTAACCTTAGAAAGGATAGGTGGTTGAATAACTTTGGTAGATGGTTTGGGTTGGGTTGGCTCAGCTGTGATTGGGTTATCAATGGATGGTTTCGAAGTAGAGGATGAGGGGTTAATAATAGGAGGGAAAGTGGAGGGGGATAAATTAGCTAAGAATGAAGAAGAAGTTGATGGCTTGGGTAGTGGAGGGGTAGGAATATAAAATGGCATTGGTTTGATTGAAGTAGAATAGGTGATTGGGATGGTAGAAGGGTGGGGTCTCAAAATAGTTTGTAAATAAGAAGGAGGTGACATAAGTTGAGCTTGAGGATGAGGTTTAGGTAACTGCTCCCTTTGGTCCATCTTGGTTGGTGGTTTGTTAGGTGGGATAGAGGCGGTTAGGTCCAATTTTATGGGTAGATGGGTGATGCTAGGTGTGGGAAAGATACCTAGATTCTTGGTTGGTCTAGCGAGAAAATTATGAGATGATCTAGGTTAAGGTGGATGATATGATTCCCTCATGTCTTGGGAGTAAGGATGTTCGATGATGGGGTGATAATAGGTTTAAGGGTGGATGCCAATGAGGTTGAGGGTTCAACTCCATTTTGGTATGGGAGTCGTAGATGATGCCAAAAGGTGGATATATCTAGGTTAGGTTGTGAGGCAAATTCTAGACTTTGTACTAATTGAGAAAAGGGCTTGTAAACCAATTTGGTTTCTTGATCAGTGGTTTCGAATGTTAAGCCCTTAGGCAAGGAAGAAGCTAGGGTTCCTTCATCTTTGCTTGAGTTAGAAGGTTCCAAAATCCTTAGTTGGGTAAATGAGGTGATGGTCACTCGTGGGGTGATTAAGGGAGGAGATGGCTCTTTGATTGGGGGTGTAGTTATGGTCCTAGTTCCTTACTTTTTTAGGGTATCCAAAGGAAAAGAGGGGGATTATACCATTTTATTTTGTGGGGTAGAAGAAGAGGTGGTTAAATTTTTAGCTAATTCCATGAAAGGAGAAGTAGGCATGGGCATGGTTTGATCAAGGGAAGATACAGGGCTTGTATATTCTTCTATTTGGACTCCAAAGGGATAAAAGGTGAACTTGTTGCTTTCATAGGTGAGGTTGGTGAAGGATCAATATATATGTGGGGCTCATCCACTAAGGGCTCATTTATGATGGTGTTGATTGTTGTACCTCATGGGATGATGATGGTTCAATTTGGTTGTCATGGGGTTGGGTAGGTAGAGCATGGTTAGGAAAATGTTTGCAAAAAATATTGAGGGAATAATTAGGAAGTGCATTGGGGTTGTCAAACGATAATTCACCATTATCAATCAAGTTTTGGACAAGGATTTTAAAAGTGTTGAACTGATTTATCATGTCTAATCAATTGATGGAAAGCACAATGGTCATTTTCATTGTACTACCCAGGCACGGGGTGAGAAGAGTCAAATTATTGAGGTGGATTGATTAGTGGAAGTTAGATAAGGTTAGATTTGAGTAGTTTATCCAATATAGAGGCATACCATTCTCTTATAGGTGTGAATTATTTAGGGGGAACTTGATTTTGATTTTAGTTTAGTGGGAAAGAAAGGTTGGAAGGAGTGGTTTGACGTGGTTGGTTAACAGATGGAGGTGGGATAGCTTTCAACACAACCAATTTTGCAAAATATTTAGCTTTAAGATTGGGTTGATTGGTTGTCTTGGTGGCAGAGGGATTGTGGGTTTGAAAGTGGAATTCTTATTTTGCAATTTTAGTTTGCCCTCATCTATGGCATGGATTTCAAGTTTGCGTGCCATTGTGAATGCTTCATCAAAGGTTCTAAATCTTTATACTTGAAGGGTGGGATAAATGTACTTTATGCATCCCCTAGAGAAGAGTTCAATGAGTTCATTTGGGGTAGTGAGAAGGATAGTTGATTGATGAGGCCTTACCATCATATGACGAAGTCGATGATTGACTCATCATCAAATTGCTTGATAAAATAGAGGTCGGTTATGGAGACCTTCTTAGATATATTCATTAAAAATTGTTTTAAGAAGATTTAGGCATGTTGGGAGGATGAAAAGATCAAGTGCCTAAGAAGGGCACTGTACTAATCCAAGGTGGGACCTGATAAAGACATAGGGAAGGTTCAGAGAAGGAGGGCATTATCATATGTGATCAAGTAACAAGAATGGTGAAATGCCCTCAAATGTTTTTGAGGATCTTCGTTACCCTAAAACTTAAAGAATTTGGGGAACTCCCATTGAGGAGGATAAGCATGAATTGGGATAGATGGGTTGATAGGTTCATTAAAGATTTGGTCATAGGATAAAAGGTTATGGGACCTAGAGATAGATGACTTGAGTTGGGTCATCTTATCTATAAGCATCCTGATCAGGTTGGTCTGGGGTTGGGTAGTTGCATAATTTGGTGGTAAGTTCTATTGAGGTTGGGTTACAACTATGAATTGGTATGTGGTAGGAGGTACAGAGGTAGGGACATATTAGTATGTGGTAACCTTAGGTTGGGATAGTGCCCTAGCAAGACCGATAGGCATTAAGGGTTGAGTAGAAAGTACAATATATCCCTGTAGGTTGAGAATATATTGATAGGGTGTTGTGAGGACTTGTAGGGGAACTAATAATGGTTGGTTTAGGGGTACAATTGGGTTGGTTGATGGGGGCAAGGTTTGGGTTAGTAATGCTAAAGTACCTATGAGTTATTGATGGGTAATCACCCTAGTGCTAATGGGAGGGAGTGTTTATGGTATGGATACCACCAAGATCTGAAAGGGGGTTGAGGTTGGTATATTAGTTAAGCTAGAGGGAATGGTAGACATGGGTGTGGAAGACACCATGCCGACAAAAGGGGTATAAGTGACAAGGGGTAAAGTTGAGCCAATGTTAGAAGTATTGGTTGGGGTAATAGGTGTCTAGGTGGTGGTAGTAGATGAACCAATGATAGAAGAAGAAGCTTGGATGACATAAGGTTGGGTTGATGTAACACTAACCATGAGGTGGTATGGCATACCATAGGGTGGATCCATAGGAGAAATTGAAGTCATCGAAGTATGGTAGGATAAGGTATTAAGATAGTGTTACAAAACCACTAGATTATTATCTAGAAAGGTGGCAAAATATGGATCACCTACAAGAATCATTGGAGGCATGGTAGGTGGGGGAGAATGGTGTGACAAAGCATGGGGTGATTTATCAACATCTGAGGTGTAATTCATGGATGAGGATGAAGAGGAAGAGGAAGATGGTGGTTGGTTGTTTTTATTTCTCAATTATTGTTTGGTTAAGACCATATGAGAAATTAGAAATAGATAACAAACCTCTCACCTCAAACAATGAGCAAACAAAGAAAATCTTGAAGCAAGTAAAACACATAATAAAAGCACAATTAATCTTAGGATTCATTTTAAATCACTTTTAGCTTATGATTTAAAGAGTGTGAAAGGATAAATTGGCTTGAAAATTGGGTACTAGAAAATCCGTCTAAGGATGGTTTTGGGTTAAATTTTGGTGCTTATAATCTACATAAGACAAGGTACATGGCTTAGTATTGGGGGATTGCTCCCCATACTTTATAAACTCGAAGCTGAGCTAGGTCACTTAGCCAATAAATGTTGTTTGTCTAGAATTTATACTTTGTCAAAGAATAGAGTAGGTCCTCTCCTTGGTGATGAAATCCAAGTGGGATCACCAGATAGGGTGAGGTGATCCAAAGGGTGATGAAATCCCAATGGGCCTTGTCTCAATTAAGTTTTGATATTTATTTTTTGCAAGTGGTTTGATAGTGTAACATAAGTGTGCTATGGTCAATTCACAATGCTTTTAGTTAATCTAGGTGAGATAATAATTAAGTAGGCAAAACAATGAATGCATTCAATTTTAACCCAAAAGAAATTTTTGATATCTTTGCATGCAAACAAGGAACAACTAAAATGTAACTTAATGCAAGATGAAAATGCAACCTATCCCTAAGATGAAAACTTTTATTCCTTTTTTTTATTCTTTTTTATTTTTAGAAAAGAAGGGAAAAGATTTTTTTTATCTTTGGAATTTAGAAATAATAGAAATGCAAGAACATTAATTTTCATTAATGTAGCTATATGCCTAAAAAGAACTACAAACCAAGAAGGGGTCTCACCGAGTGTGCTAGAATTTTTCCTACAATTTCTAACTCTATTTTTGACTTTTGAGAGAGAGAAGAGAAATAATAGATGAGGGGTGTGTACCTAGTTAATGTTTCACTCATTGATGATCAGATGAAGTGAGAGATCCTTTTTAGTTGGGAAGGACTACCTGTAATAAGATCACATTAAAACAACTTATTTGTCAAACGAGTATGAAGGGTGGACTGCCTAGTAACACGCTAGACCCAAGAAGCAAAAGCTTCATTATATGGCTGTCATTCCACTCACCTAATGATAAAAATGTTTTGATAATAGAAATAAAAGATGATAAACTGATAAGAACATAAATGCTTATGTGAGAAAATAAATAACATACCTATTCAGTAGAATATGTAGCACAGTGGGTCAATACCATGCATAAGTGTATTAAGGTCAGGTTCAGAGGATTTGAGTAGGGTCTATAGATAGTTTAAAAGCCAAAATAAGGTTTTATGGGCTGTGAGGAGGTATAAAATAACAAACTATTATTTTACCTAACAGGTGACTGTCGATGGTCAGGGTGATTGATGATGGTAGTCCTAATCGTCGATGGTTAGATGATCAGTGACGGTTGCTATAACCACTGATGGTTATAATAACTAGCGATGATTACCTATAAAAATTAGGTTAGATGTTGAAATGGAGTTGAAGGAATGTGGTTGATGGGCATAAGGTGAAATATGGGTTTTGAAGGTAAGGAATGATGGGCAGGTGAATTAATCAAAATAGAAAAACCTGATGAAGAAAGAAAACACTAAAAATAAAAGGATCCCTATGTGATGCCAAGTAGGTGATAGTTGAAACTTGAAAGAAATTGAGCATCATAATAGTACTCTAATCTTTAAAAGTCACATAGACACAGTTTTGGGGTCTTAGATGCCTGCGTAAAGAAAATAAGAGAGCTTGGATGCAAATTTTTTGGATCCTCATTTCCTTAAAGAACCTTGTATTTATAGCACAAAACTGCAAAGTAAGGAGAGAGAAAGTTACTAAGTTAGGTCAAGATAGAGATGCCAATTCAAAGGGAAGGAAAGCTATAAAGTGTGCATAGGAAAGTTTTTATTTTTCCCACACATGCTTGGATTATAGCTAAATGTTTTTGTGATATAGGTTTGAGCACCTGATCGTCAATAGTTAGACTAACCATCGACAATTAGATAATCATCGACAGTTGACCCCTAAGTATAAAATGCTTTAAAATGGGTCTAAGTTGATGTTTTAAAATGTTTAACAAAAGATGCCTAGGTGCATAAAATTTAATTTAGAGGTGACTTAACTAGTTGAATAGCTAACTAAGGTCGAGGATAGGTCCAAGGTGATGTGACATCAAAAACTGGTCAAAAGAACATTTTTGAGTGTCTACAAGATGGTTCAACCCTTCTAGTAGAAGACATATCAAAGGTTAACATTGGGACTCCAAATGACCCAAAATAGATTAAATTAGGTGTGTCCCTCACTGAGGAGTGTGAAGTCCTTACAATCCTATTGATGAAATTTGTGGATATATTTGCCTATGCATATTCTGACATGCCTGGTTTAGACCCCACCTTGGTTGTTCACCAGCTTATGGTATATCCTGATGACAAACTACTGAAGAAAAAATTATGCAAAATACATCCTCACATTACTATATTAGTAAAGAAAGAGTTGGAGAAGCTCTTGAAAGTGAGATATAACAAGCCAATTGAATATTCTGAATGGATTTCTAATGTAGTACCAGTCAATAAAAATCTAAAAGGAATCAAAATATGTACTAATTTTAGGGACATTAACAAAGTTTTCCCTAAGGATGACTTTCCATTTCCAAATATTGACATGATTTTTGACTCCACTATAGGCTATGATATGCTTTCACTGATGGATGGAATCTCATGCTATAATCAGGTTCAAATAGCACCAAAAAACCAACACAAGACAGTGTTCACCACGCTGTGGGGAACATTTTGTTATCAAGTTATGTAGGTTATGACACATCAAAGAGCCATGATATTCATATTTCATGATATGATGCATGACATTATCAAAGACTACATTGAAAATATACTAGGGAAATCAAAGACTAGGGTAGATCATCCAACATCATTGAGGAGGATATTTGAGTGACTATGTGAATACAAAGTTAGGCTCAACCCTAAAAAATGTGTTTTTAGAGTTACTTCAGGAAAATTACTTGGCTTCATCATGTCTCATTGAAGCATTTAAGTCAATCCTGCCAAAGTATGAGCCATAACAGAGATGCCACCTCTGACCAATCTAAAGTAGCTCTATAGTTTACAGGGCAAAATCCAATCCATCATATGCTTCATTTCTTAATTGATTGATAAGTTCCACCCATTTACACACCCACTGATGAAGGGTGTAACACTTCTTTGGGATAATGATTATCAAAAAGATTTTCAATAGATAAAGGACTATTTAGCAAATCCACCAGTCTTATTACCTCCTATATTAGGGAAACCATTCTTTCTATATGTATCAGTGATAGAAAAAGTCTTGGGGGAACTTCTAGCTCAACATAATGATAATGGAAAAGAGCATACAATGTACTATCTAAGTCATACACTGGTCACATATGAACATAATTATACACCCATCAAAAAAGCCTGTCTAGTTATGGTCTTCGTAGCTCAGAAACTACAACATTACATGTTGAATAATAAGACCATGGTCATTTCAAAAGTAGATATGCTTAAGTATCTACTATCTAAAATAGATTTACAAGGCTGCATGGCCAAATAGATCATGCTTCTCAATGAGTTTGAGATATAATATGTGAACCAGGAAGCCATCAAGGGGCAAGTTCTTTTAGATCAACTTGCTAAAGCACCCCTTATAGATATATAACCACTCACTTTCCAATTTCTAGATAAATCCATTATGACCATCATTGAAACACCTCTTGAAGAGTAGCATTAGAAGCTGTATTTTGATGGATCAGTCATAATACATGGATCAGGGGTAGGCCTTTTGTTTATCACTCCATAGGGGGATCTAATCCCCAAATAATTCAGTATCAACTTTCCTTATACCAATAACATGGCGGAATATAAAGCACATATAGTAGGGCTTTGACAAGTAGTACAATGGAATATACATCATCTAAAGATTTATGGTGATTTATAGTTAATCATCAATCAGGTTACATACCACTTTTAGAGTAAAGATGATAAGGTAGTTCCATATAAGGCCATGGTTGGCACTCTCAAGCAATAAATTTTTGACATCCAGTTTGAACATATACCAAGGGTAAGCAATAAAATAGTAGATGCCATGGCTACTATTAGGTCACTCATCCGACATACAAACATGACAAAAGACTACCAATTTCTCATTTAAAATATGTTAGTGCCAACTCATGAGCTATCAACTATCATAATTATCTATGATATTATTGGTCCTAACTCTACTTGGTATTCAGACCTATATACCCATCTTCATGATTGAATCCTACTGCTAGACTTATCTTGAAAACAAACCAAATCCTTCATCCATAATGACTAATATTATACCTTAATTGAACCAACCCTATACCACCATAGTTTTTATGGAACTCTGATTAGTTGTTTACCTTCAATAGAATCTACACTAGCATTATGAGAAGTTCATGAAGGGGTATGTGGTACCCACACCAGTGGGGCCATCTTATCTAGAAATCTCTTATGTATTGGTTATTTTTGGCCAATGATGGACACTAATGTAGCTTCATATATCACAAGATGTGATAAGTGTTAATGGCATGCTAATTTGATTCATGCCTCAACCAAGACTTTGAAACCAATGTTGACACCATGGCCATTTGCTACATGGGGCCTTGATCTCATTGGGAAGATAAACCCCACCTCATCAGATAGCTACAAACATATCCTTACCACCATAGAATATTTCACTAAGTGGGTTGAAGCTATACCCCTCACTTACGTGACCGAAAAGTAAATTTCCAAATTCATTTTCAACCATCTCATTTGTTGCTATGGTATCCCTTTTGACATCATATTTGATAATGGAGGATCATTCAAGAGCAAGGATGTTGAAAAGTTATGTAATGAATACAAAATCAAATAACACATTTTCATAGCATATTACCCTCAAGGTAATGGCCAAGTTAAAGCATCAAACAAAACCATTATCAACATCCTTAAAAATATTTTCAATGATGCCAATCACGATTGACACCTTCAAATATTCCACACCCTCTAGGCATACCATACCAATCACCACACCCCAATAAGAGCCATTCCATACTCACTTTTTATAGTACTGAAGTCATTCTTCTCATTGATGTTGAGTTACCTTCATTACGCATCTCTATGAAACATGTCCTAGATGATGAAGACTATTGAGTAGCTTACCTACAAGAACTGGAGTTACTTGATGAGAAATGCGTGGATGTAGTGAAAAACCTTCAAGCATATTAGAATCAAATTTGTGGCCACTAAAATTGATGCATGAAACATAAACAATTCAAATTTGGTGATCTTCTCCTCAAATAAAACCAAAAGAATACCATGGTCAAAAAGAAGCATAAAGGCAAGTTCAAACCCAATTAGGTTGGTCCTTTCATCATTGTGGTAAACTATGGTGCAGGAGCATATAGTCTTGCCATACCAGATGGGGATGAATTTGATGAGACTATGAACATTATACACCTCAAGTAGTATTATGCTTGAGTGACTTGGCATATTGTCTATGAGGACCATTTTAAGTCATAACATATTATCAAAATTCTTCTTTGTACCATAACATTCTATCATTTTATCATCCTATCAACCTACCAACTTATAACTTTGCCTATCATGTATCCATTCGACCATTCCATTCTATCAACCAAGCATGTTTTCATCCATCCTATCCTAGCTCATTTGACCTCGGTTCATCCATTGGGTTCATGTTCAACATGATGAATCAGATCAATTTTAGTAGTTATTTCTATCATTCCAAATAGAGGCAGTATTTTAGAGTAGTAAGATAGAAGTTGGTAGTTTCATCCTTCATTCCTTATTCCCTTCTAATCATGTTTTTTTTATGTGAGACTAATTATATCCACATATAGGGGTAAATAAGTGTTTCACTGATCTTGCTACTAATTATAACTACCTATGGGAAAATTAGTATCATTAATCTGATCTGGTGTATCCTAGTTATAATTGCTTATGGACAAACTAGGGCCAACATTTGTTTATTGTGCCTTGACATACTAACTTTCCATTCTATGTCATATTGTGTCATCATACCAACTATGCCTATTTTATTTGAATTGGCTGCTACACTAGTCAAATTCCTTAATTGTAAGGTGAAACTACTATGACCTAGGGTCATTCTGGGACTATGTGGGTCGTGCTCAATATTTGTTGAGGTCACCTCAGTCCCCCTTACCATCATAGTCTTACCATTTTATGAGCATCCCATTTAAATTTTCCATACCCTCACCATTTTTCAAGCTTAGACCATTTAATATTTCATCATTCTTGATCGAGTTGAGATACATAGAAAATTTCAAAAAAAACATTTGCAAAATCATTTAAAAAAAACCAAAAACATTGATCACTGCTTTGCCTTAAGGATTTTGGGAACCCTCACTAAGTCATAAGAAATCATTTGGCACTTAGTTTCCCCATCCTTTTTGGCCTTTTATCTGATGCTCTCACCATTTTATGAGTTCATTCCTATTCTTCTATCACATCCATCATGTTTTCATCTTACCATCATTTTCTTCCCATTTTTTGGGAGAGCTACATTCGACCTAAAGTTTTGTTGGATATATCATCCATGAAACTATGTAGATAGGGTCCACTTACCTAGTGCATATAGAGATAACTCAACCACCCCCTTCCTTTTATTCTATTCCCCCATCATAGTTGTTTGTTAAGTTGTCACCTATTTTCTAGGGGTAATGTTCATTATATTTTTTTTACAAACATTAGGACTAACTGTTGTTCATTTATTTGTTTGATTCTTTATCGTTTGTTTGTTTATGTCCCTATTTATTTACTTTCTGCACTATTGCCTTGATTCAAGTTTATGTGCTTCATTGGATGATTCTTTATGCACTTATTATTGAATCCATCCATATTCATACATCTACATTATCATTGGTGCATTATTTTCCATTAAGTATTAGATCACTAGAGTCAGTCTTTATGTACATTATGATGAATTCCTCATGATGTTTTATCATGATGCCAACCGTTAAGTGCTATAATAGAAATCAGCTTCGAGAGGCCTACATAATAATGGTAGTATCAACATCTCTTCAACACCAGCACTAGTAATAATCCCAATCCAATCCCAATCATATCCCAAATAAAGTAATTAAACAATGAAAGAATTTTAACCTTTGTTAGTTCAAACGAGCATCTCCCTACTAGTAGGTTGTCCCAATTCATCTTTATCTTCTATACCAAATTATCATCATCATATTTTCAATCATTATCTATCAGTCATGTTTGTCATAATCAGGGTTCAATGATTATAACCACCTTTGGGCAAACCATTGTACACCATCCCACTTGCATTCTCAGTGATTATAACCATCTTTGGACAAATCATTATATTGTCATAAATTCTAATCATTGACTTTATTTTTCCCACTTGGGGCATGTTGTTATCCTATTTCTTTGTCCTAACTAGGGAAGCTCCATGTTTTCAATGATTCTAACTACCTTTGGGAAAATAATTGTGTTATCGTACCATATTTCCACTATCATGGTATAATGCTTATAACCATCTTTGGGAAAACATTTGTACACCATCACACATGAATTCTCAATGATTTTGATTAACTTTGGCCAAATAATTGTGTTCTCACCCCATCATCTTCATTTGTTTGGTCCCATCATCTTGTTCTTTCTTTCGAGGGACCGATTGTCAACACTTTTTCCAACCATTCCCTTAAGGGGGCAACTACAGTTCATTCAACACCATTGAAGTCATAAGCACAATAAGAAAATTTTTATTCTTTGAGAAGATATTTCTGTGCTTACAGCTTACAATGCCTTCTAAATTAGGGGCAAACTATAGACATCTAAAATTATCCACCAATGGATTTATACCTAACTTTAGATCAATTCTTACCAACCTCTGAAAATCTAGCCTAAGAATCTCTAAAAGTCTCAAGTTTGGCTTCATAACATTTGAATTGGCCTAAAAATAAATTAAATAAGTCAAATGCACACATTGAATTAAATCAAAATCTCAAACATTGCAAAAGCCTAAAAGAGATTATTTAACATTCAAATCCTAATCAAATATTAATTGAATTCATCCTTGAGCAAATAAATCAATTACCAAAAGGAAAATTCAAATGTCCACAAATATCCTAAAAAGCTAATTAGTACCTTTTGTGAGTTGTCCAAATGGAAAATATCTCAAAGCATACCTATTCCATGCTAATCATGAGATTTTGGACACCTTTTAACCCTACTGGGGTTAACTAAGCCAACCAAGGTTAAGATTTAACCCATTCCAAGTCATTTCAAAGCCTACAAAAGGAAGCCTAGAGCTCTTCATTTGGGGAGCTTAGAACATAGTATAGTTATAATGCAAGATTTGATTCATAAAGCAAATGCATAATATTATAATGTCAAAATCAAGCCAAGCCATCAATCAAGACAAGCCAACCTTGGTGCTAAGAGGAGATGGAGATAGCCAAGCCCCATTGATGAAGACCTTTTGAGCACAATTTGAGCAAGCCAATGAACATATCTCTTAGAGCAATCAATGAAGGTAAAGAAAGTTGTCATTTCTTTGCATTTTAGTTGTGTTTTCAATTGGTTTGTTCACCAAGCTCCCCTCATGATCTAGGCCTAGAGATGTTAGCTTGTTTAGTGTGTTGATTTCATTATTTTTGGAACTAAAACTATACTAACCTCCTCTATTGAGTCAAATTCCTTGATTACAGCTATTATATTTAATAACATTCAATCATTCATAGATCTTTTTCATGCATTGAAAGAAGGGAATCTGATCTTCTCTCCATGGGCAAACCAAAGTATACAATTGGATCAGATTAAACTAATAACAATTATAATGAGTCCCCATATAAGGTAAATCCCAATGAGAATAAGAATGATTCAAAAACAAAAGTTAATACAACTTCAGAGCCACCCCCTCCCATGGTTTTATCAACTCCTCCAAGGAGATCTTTTATGACTCTTCCTCAGTCACCAACACAGGTTCTATAATAGCTCTTGAAATGTAATGTCATATCTCTCCCTCCCATCAAAGGCATTAATATAACTAGGCCTCTTCTAAAGAACTATGATTCTAATGCATTTTGCAACTATCACAAGGCTCCAGAACATACTACAAACTGATGCTTTAGCTTATGACATATGATACAATATTTGATAAAAGCTAATATCATTGATGTCAACAATCCTACAAAGGAACCTAAACCACAACCCAAAAAAGCAAAAGCATTGAAAATATTTTCAAATCCATTTCTAAAACATATAGCTAATGAGATAGTGGGCACTTCACATGTTCATTATACTTATCAAGCACATACACCACCAACATCTTATCATACTCATATAGTGGACACACACCCTCTACATAATATCATTGGTGTGTCTCATACTACAGTGTCAACTAGGCCTCTCATCACTTTCTCAGAGTAAGATATAGTAGATGATGATAAATTTATACACACTCTTTGTATGAGCCTACATTGATCACCATCCTATTCAAATTGTCATGGTTGATAATGGATCAAGCATTAACATGTATACTATCACACTTCTATATTACTTGGGTTATTTAGATCAAGACATTTCTCAGATAAATATAATTATTAGTAGATTTAGTATCCATGTTTAGACCTCCATTGGGGAGATAGTATTACCATTACAAGTTGGGCCCACATATATGGCCACTAGTTTCATAGTCGTAACTAGTGTAGGCACATTTAATATATTATTAGTTAGGCCTTGGATTAATAGCTTCAGGTTATCCCATCTACCATACACAAATGCCTCAAATATATACATGTTAATTAGGTGGTTATAATTGAGGTATTTCCATATGAGTATCCTTTACCTATTCCACAACTAGTTATACCACATACACTAATTATAGTTCAACATACAAAGTCTATTAACACACCTCTGATATCAATTGAGTCACTAGTGTAGGTGAGGTATACTCTTATAACATTACCATGTATGCATACTCTCCCATAAATACCTTTATTAGAGAGACACTTACATCAGAGACATGTTGTGGATTTTATAGGGCCTCTCTCTCCACCACCACCACATCGATTAGTGTTACAATAGAGAGCATACATACTAGTTGCAGCTTCTTCTACTAGATGGGTTCCCAAATGCACTACAATTCACAAGCTAGTTCAATCAGCTACACAGATTTAAATTCCTACTCCACAAGTGGTTTTAGATAGAAATCACTCAATACATCCAACTCTTAGATCTCAAATACCTCATCACACAAAATGCATGATCACTCTTCCTCTATTTGATACATGCCACAATGACTGTGAGTCTCTTGTGAGACTCATTGGGTAGTGTGTTCCTCTCTATTTTTACATAACTTCTCTTACCTTGTTAGTTATATATAGTTTCATTTTAATGATTAATTATACATAGCTTATACTCAAAAAATAAAAAAATAATATAATATGTTCAAAACACAAAAACATTTAGATATTACTCAAAATACAAAATTATAGATTGTATGCATTTCCATGTTTACATTCATTATATTTTCCAGGTACTAAATATACTATCTAGTTTAGCATAGTTAAATTTTATCATACATATATCTTTCAATTTTTATCTTCAAGTGTTCATAGATTCTTACATGACTCAAGTCCAACACACTGATCCAGATTTGATACTATCTACCCACTAGGGGCACATACACAAATCATATATCCAACATTGATACATTTACCCATTGGGGGCATCTTATACATAGCTTCCACTTTACTAGGTTATATCATTCTATAATACACTAATTTTTATGACATAATAATATAGACTCAGTTTATGTAAATATTTTCTATTATACAGATTTGTAACACATGTTCATGCATACTTTCATTTCTAACTTTCCTAATTTAATTTGATTGTGTCTATCTATTTCTTCATCTATTCAAGGGAATTTGAATATGCCATTATTTTATGTCTCTATGTCATTTCCTTTCATTGTATGTATGCTTTGGACATGTGCCCATGTCTTTGTGTGTACTTTTTGGATTATATATGCAAACATTTGAACATGTACTTCCATGTGGCTCTAAGCCAACCTATTTTTTGTTTATGTATGCACACATTTAAACAAGTCTTTGTATGCATTTATTTATTAGATCTAGTGACATGTTCCCATGTTCTTTGTATTGTGGCCCCTTAGCCTACTTTATGTGTCTCATGTGTGTTATATGTATGATTTCATGTATGCATCATGGCCATGACACTTGTCTCTTGATTGTTTTTCTCACACTCAGTTTTTGATGCAATAAGGGACCTCATGCATCTCCCACTCCTCCTTGGGTGCCTTGATGGAAATCATGGCCCATCCCCCTAGGTACTTACACATATTATATCCATATTTACTAATCATATACATGCTTACATTGTTATATCTATCTTGACAACCTTGTGAATGCTAGATCTAACATACATCATACATTACCAACTTATGCTCAGATTATCTTGCATTATAATGTTATATATACACATTATATTATTTTATTATGCAAATATCATATGTTATTAGCCTAACACACATGTTGTAAAGATGTCTTTTTTAAGACAATTATTGTAGAGATATAAACTTCCCCTTAAAAGAGGGGGCATTCACGGGGGTTTGTCATAGAGTAGGCAATCTGAGTATACTTAGAGCATAGTTTTTAGCATGTAGACACATAATTATAGAGTTTAGAATTAGGAAAACACATTGGAAGATAATCATACAAAGATTAAAGTTATTTGGGTAAAAATATAACATAAAGGACACTAACATGTCATAAAAGACACTATTGCAGTGTGTTACTATCTGAGGAGTTGTGCTATTGTCTAGTATCCCCAAAAATAGGAAAATCCAGATTAGCCAAAAAGGTACAACAGTTATATTTTAGGTTTACACAATATCAATCACAGATTCTTTGTTATGCTTAAATATTTTTAGCTTTGTACATAATCATATAAGTTTGTTTAGATTGGGGGCATCATGTGAAACATGATCATTTATGTTTTAGTTTTAGATACACACACACAAATTGATATAACTCAGTCTGGAATCCATCTACGTAGATATCATAATTAGGGACATGTGCATGGCATATTGTCTACATATGATTAGTTTTGCAGTAGCTCATTTCGGATGGAATGACAACTCCATCTCATTCTCCACATTGTATACTCCAAAAACTATTTATACCAGGTTTCACACTAGATTGATGCCTTATTCTATTTTTAGTGGTTAGAATTTTTGTGTAGTCCTTGAGCTACAACCCCAAGTGCCTGAGAAGCCCCTTGGCTATTTTACATTTTAGAGTTTTGAGTGGGCCAGAGTCATCCTACATAGTTTTAGTTACATCATACAATTTCAATCATAGATGCATCTACCACACATGGGTAGGCAATGATGCAATCATAGATTACTTTAGTTCTTGAGCCACCTACATAGGAGGGTTGGATAAGCCATTAGTCTAATCTAAGTTATTCATAGTTTATAATCCATCGAGCAGGGGTGGGAAATGATGGAATCAAAACTAGATTGAGTTTTTGAGCCATCCACACATGGGGATTTAGCAAGCCATCAACTCAGTCGAAACTATTCACCAATTTGATCAAAAATTACACACACACAAAGGATGTCACAAAGTTTTTGCATTGGTTCACATACCTAGTGAGGTTTATCCATTCATTTCCTCTCTCTCATATCTCTTTACTTAGTTTTGTTTTTGCTTTTGATATCTATTAAGTAAGGAATGATTCATCCATGTTTCATTTATAGGATATGTAATAAGACATGCTTCACAAACATAGATCCATATTTAGAGGCTTCTCCTCATAGTTAAGTCTAGGTACGTTCATTTTGATTTGTTACATTTCTAAAATAAATGGGGGGGAAATAAATGTAGTTATATAAAATCTCACTTAAGTGTAATGAGTATCACTTGAGACCACCCATCCCTAGCTTAGCCCTAGACCTATCTTATGGCCTTTTTCAACCCTTATCTAGATTTTGTATGTGTATTACACATACCTAAACATCCCAAAATTAGTCTTATACCTTCCCCTAGGGATTTGGGCCCTTAGTACCCCAAGTTTTTCCACCTAGACACTAGCATGCCCCTTTGGACACTAATGTGCAATGCTAGTGACTAAGGGACTATATTAGTGTCCCTTGCTTAATTTTAAACCCAATAAATATATTTACAATTCCTAAGACCCTAGGATTAGCCTAGACTTATTTCACACTCTGGACAAACACTAGATCAATATATATACACCTTTTTCATGCCTTTATCCACTAGATGAAAATTAGATGCAAATATAAACAAACAAGATTAGAACAAGTTGTGCAAAATCAAGGTCATTTATCCCTATTTCCCCCTACTTCTACATATAGCCATTTAAAATTATCCTAAGCCCAAATTACATAGATTTCTAGTCTCAAACCTCACTCAAAGCACTCAACTTGACATTCATACTAGCATTACTTGTACTTACACCATCACTTGGGAGAACTACATTAGGCTTGATCCCCTCTTGAGGTATTGGTGTGTAGGAAAATCTCAACATAGCGAGGTGTTGAGAACATCCAACCTACTCAACTAACATCACACTTTTGTTACTGGTGCCACTCAAATACCCTAACAACATAGAGATATAGGGTTTGCATATAAAATCAATCCAAAATAGGTCATAAATAATGAATTAGGTTTCATCCACATAGGAATAAGCCTATCTGACTTAGACACTACTCCTAGAAGTTCACATCAGTCCCTACATAAGGACACTAACACTAAATAAAAATACTAGTTCATTATGATACTATTTAGGGAATCATACTATTATCTAGGAGGACTTTTGACACCTAAACCTTATTTACAAGACCCTAATCAACTTCTGTGCTAATTTTTAGCCTCTAGATCATCTATCTTAGTTAGTTTCTAGCTAAGTACTTATTTATGTCATTCATTGTTATATTTAGAAATATCAGATTAGGTCAATTTTTAAACAAATTAGTGGCTATATTCATTACATATTTTTACCTTGATTTATTATACTTATAAAAGTACTTAGGCTGACCATTATAATACATTTAATTTGTAAGTTGGATGACTTTAGGGCATTGGACACTTGCATCAAGCCAAGACAATAATGTTGATGCTATTATTTTTCATGAACATTAGTGTTTAGGGAGAAGGAGAAGAGGCACAGGCACAGGCTCAAGACTTGTAGAGGTATAAGATAAATACATTTTAAGCATTCTGGGCAAGATGGAATGTATGTGTCATTAATATAAAGCTAGTCAGACTAATAGTTAGGCCAAGGAGCACAAAATAGATTAGATGCAAGGCTTGTGGAATCAAAGCATGTGTAAAACTAAGAGGAATAACCAAGATCTGAGTTTGCCAAATGTACAAGATTACGGTGCTACATATCAGAAAATATCATCTACATTCCCCCCATTTAATCTAGTAATGAAATTATGAGTTTAAAGGAAAATAATATGTACCTGAGTGTATCTACACACATTATTTTTGCTTGAGTTGAATTTGAATGCTTTGCTAGAGCTAGCTTTTAGTGCTTTATTGGTGAGTAACCTGCAACTAAGAACTTGTTACAATGTATAATTAGTGAATATAATCTAGGTCAAATCACTTTAAATATATTTAAATTAAAAGAATAGGGTTTAGGAATACACCTATGTGTCCATGTAATTGCCTTACCTATTAGCAAGTTATTTTTGAAAAAGATGTATTATTTTAAGTTTATAAAATTGAGATTTGGATAAATACAAATAATTATTTTAAAGTACATATATCCAAGGAGATAATGATAAAGAGAGAGATATTGGAAGGCACATGCCCCCAAATTTGGAGAAAGAGTGAGTTGGCACCTAGCAGTTGAGATTAGATCAACTGTGCAACCCAATTATACTTATAACTTGGTGAGTTTGGATGATCAAGTCTAAATTGAAAACTTGGAAAGATTGAGTGATTTATTCACCCCAACCATACCAAAAAGTGAACCAACTACTAAAATATATTGTCTCATTAAAGTATGTAAAAGTTTGTTGGGTGTCAATACGTGAAATAGTTTTGGAGTTAAAATTTGATTTGGATTTTGTAATATTAAGTACACGTTACATAGCATATGCACCTTAGATTTTTCTCATGCTAAAATTGTGTGTAAAAATGGTACCATGTATATAATTTTGCCACAAATGTGTATCAGAATCATATAATTATGTGATTTGACCAATTTAATAAACTGTGTAAGTGTAGAAGACATGCTTCCAAAGCATGCCTCTACTATATATGGATAAATCAAAAATTAATATAAGTACCAATATAGAGGATATGTTTCCAAAACATGCCCCCACTATAAACTGGAGATGTTAAATACTGAATAAGTATGGAGAACATGCTTTTAAAGCATGCTCCCATCAAATCTATGAATTATAAGTACCATACTAAATGAACATGGAGAACATGCTTCCAAAGCATTCCCCCAATGTAATATAGAAAATGTGAATGTGTGAAATCCATGTCCATATGACATATCTGCATTAAATTTCTAAATTGTTATAAGTACCATATACTATGTGATTGTGGAGAACATGCTTCCCAAGCATGCCCCCACTATAATTTGGAAAGCATGAAAAAAATGTGAAAGCCCTATGCCACCACTAATATACCCCCATTTAAGGTGAGGGAAAGATAATACCTGGTAGTTAGCTCACCTTAAAAGGGTAAGATAACTACAAATCTACAAATTAACCATGTAGCATATATAAAGAAATATGTCTAGGTATATGTATCATTGAAACACATAGAACCAGTGTTATCACATTTAGGCCTAAGATGCATGATAAAGATCATGGCAATATCTAGATAGTAAAAGTATAAAATTAATAAGCAAACAAGCACGCACATAAGAGCACTAAAACGTAAGTCAAAAGGTAATGGTCCAAGGAGACTACAAACAAGGGATATGTTCAAATGCAATGAAATCTAATGGACATGACTTAGTCAAATGTCCACAAAATAAAGGAATGCCATATTAAAATGTCCAAGAATGCAATGACATATTCAAATTTTTGATAATTCAATGACATATTCAAGTGTCTAACAAGGCCATCATAGGCATAGGGGTCACATACAATGGATCATATTTAAATGCTCAAAAATCAAGGCAATAATAAGGCAAAACACTCAAGGAAGAGTGTAAAGGAAAAACATAAAAAACCATCACAAACATATCATAGTGGCCCATAGATCAAATGTGTTAGCAAAAATGTCAAGTACATAGCATATCAAGTACCTCATGTAATGTATAATTATGGATAATAGACATGTGTAAGTACATATGTAAGCTCAAACATGATACCATAGAGTGATCATCAAATCATATAACTTGTGTATATCAATATCTTAAAATATGGATGCCCCTAAAATCTTGATGACATGAGTATAGGGAAGCCCCAACACCCATAAGTGTATCATATATTTTTGAATCGTATATGTGTATGTGGGAGTAAATGATATGCTAGTCCTCAACATGGAACTAACACATAGATTCCAAGGAGCTAATATAACATGTAAGTGCCAAAAGTGTTTTTAGATTTTTGAATGTTTTTTTGGTATTTTTGATGATGAGGAAAGATCATCCTATGATTCTAAGGGATGATCATAGATTTCTCTTCCCATTATGAACCTACAACCTCGATTTGGATCTTTTACATTGTTTGTATCATGATTGGCTAGGTTGAAAAAGGACATAACATGTTTCTTATCACATTTTTCATGTGTAGTAGAAGATGTAACACTATCATTGGAAATATGTATTAATTTTCCTTCATGAGGAAAAGAAATGCCTTGTTTATTTTGGTCAATGTTTGCTTCCATTTGGTATAGCCAAAGAGTTCCAAGAATAAATTCATATGGAGATGTGGTAGGCATAACCCAAACCCATGTTTGAATTATTATAGGATCACAAGAAATTGGTATTGTTATGTTGCCCAAGGAGTCTTTCCAAGTGACCTTCTATTGCAAATCTTGTAAGTTAAAATTGAGCTATTGAAAAAGCATTATGTTGTAAGTGGTTTTGGTTTATGTAGGATCAATATGGTTGTGTCAATAGTTAGCACCAACCATGTATAAGGTAATTGTTAAACCTTGGTGCTTTGTGCAATTTTTGATTTGTTGTGAAGCTAATTCCTTTGAAGTATCCTCAAGTGTAATCAATTAGTCATCGATAAGATCTTAGATATTGTGTTTTAAGGTAAAAAATTTATTCGTAGCATGAATAAGGCCTTAGTGATAATTAGAATAAGCATTTGCATCATATATTTTGGGTATAGGTTGATTCATATTAATGTTAATAGGATGAGGGATATATATAAGTTAACACTCTAATAATTATGGGAGTAATGAAGCTGGGGACTCAGGTAGAATTATAAATTATCTCCTTTGTGCCTTAGATAATATAATATGCTTAGTTTTTTGTAATGGAATAATCTCATTTTGTAATAAACTGATCTCTGAGTCTAAAGACTGATTTTAATTTCATAACTCATGCAATAGCTTGCTCATATTTGCTAGTGAATTTTTTAGTGTTTCACAAGTACAATCCCAAAGTATTTTAGGTTGAACATTTATATGTATACCATCAAGGGATGTTGTAAGGGTTTTATGGTTATCAAATTTTTGTATAACATTATGATCTACCTTGTCCTTTGAAGAGGGTATAACATGAACATGGTTAAAGGGATGAAATTTGTCATCCTCCTTTAGTTTTGAAAGGGAAATAAAATCCCATTTATCCTTTTGAAATTCTATAAATATGGAAATGAGGACCGGATAGGAAAGACATACAAACTATAGGGAACAATCCATGTTGCACATATTTTATGACAATCAGGGATTAACAGTAGAGAACAAAAATTAGAAAACCCTAGTTGGTCTGGGGTTTGATGTTCAAATATCAGGTTCACCAAATGTTTAAACCTAATTTTTATGTGGATCTTATTTAGTGTTTAGGGTTAAGGATATATAAAATGATAGGGCATAAGGGTGAATATCATATCTACAACAAGCCAATTAATGTACTAAACTTAAATGTACCATATGTTGAATTTATAAAACTAAGATAGGCTATTAATGGAAAGTAAAACTATGCTAGATATATAAGTAATATAAAAGAAAGTACTTAGCTATTTTTGATGCTAATATAATACTAGATATAACACACGTGAGAAGTAGGCAAGAAGATAGTTTTGAAATAATTATCGAATTTTGGATCCAGTGCCTCTGGCTCTATGAACACTTGCATCATCTTGGGATAGTTGTATGTTAACTAGTGTCTAATATCGATGTTAGTGTCTTATATAAAATATGCACTAAAACAAGATGCAAAAACCTAGATGATTTTGGGTTTGGCGTCACCTTCACTCAAGTGAATTCAGATCTAGGTCATAGATTATCACTCCTGGTGAAATGATAAAACCCTAGCTTTACATCCTCAATGTGATCTTGGGGAAAAATGGGTTAGTGGGCACATGGTGTTGAGATGACCCATAATGACCTTGCTATCAAAGGGCTTTGCCTACATAACCAACACTCTAGAAGAGGGCATTAGACTCATGTAGTTATCCCTTATGTGTTGGCTTTTGTGGAAATCATTTAATGTGTAAAGCAAGTACAAAAATAACCTAGCTTGTAACTTGGAAAATATGACCTTATGATTGCTCCTTTAGTAATTTGAAGATGTAGCTATACTATTCCTTTGATTGATAACAAAATAGGGTAGAATAGGAAAGCTTTTGGTAACTTGAGTGCTTATTGAGTGCTCTTTTGGTATAATTACTAGGTTTTCATTGGTGGTGAATGAATGAGGGTTGATATTGTATTTATACCAATCTTATCAAGAGATAAATCACATTAAATCACTTAGGCTGACCATTGTGATATGTTTCATTTGAAAATTGGATGAATTTTAAGGCATTAGACACTTATGTCAGGTTAGGACATTATCATCGATGCTACTGTCTAACCCAAGTGTTAGTGTCCAGGGAGAAGGAGGACAATCATAGGCTCAAAAATTGTAGAGGTATATGATAAGTACCTTTTAAGCATTTTGGGTAAGATGGGATGTTTGTGTCATCAATATAAGTCTGGTCAAACTAATAGATAGGCCAAGGGGAATAAGATAGAGTAGATGTGAGGCTTGTAGAAGGAAGGCATGTGTACAACTAAGAGGAATAACCAAAGTCATGACTTTGGCAAGTGCACAAGACTGAGGTGTTACATAATCAAAAAATATCATCTACATCTAATTAGCTTGCTTAGGTGTTACTTAGGTGTTTAATAAAGGTCATTGGGGAAGATAATTCAACATTAATTAGATGTGAGGACATGTCTATCTTCCACCTATATAATGTACATTCTTATGTATTTGGCTAATTAACCTAGAGTGTTATTACATTGAATACTTTTGCACATTATGAATTTTCTTCCTCTCATGTGTGTTTGATTTCACTACACCATATAGTTTCACCTTCGTGCATTCGATCCTCAAGTGTGGCCCACTCTGACATGGTATTTTCACAGTGCTAGTAGATGAAATTCATGGGTTTTGTTGTGATCTTGCTTGCATTCTAGCTCCTTCCTGGTGTTCTTCATGACCTTGATTATTTTCAAGGGTTTATTGGGGTTTCATGTAAATCCATGCAAATTATACCACTAAAGTCTCTAGATGAAAAATAGATAACACCATTAGATTCAGAATATGTCAAAACCCTAGGAATAACTATAAACATAACATATTTTCATGACAATCTATTTTTAACATTTTGGAGGGTTTAGAGATTTTTTTGGGTTTTGCACATATCTGTACCATTTGGTGTTTGAAGAGGAATTTTTTTTATAGGTTTAACTATGTTTTTCAAAAAACCTAGTGGGTCTTTGTTGCATTCAGATGAAACCTTGCCATTTTTATAAATATGAGGTTTTATTTGTAGTTTTACTTTAGTGGATTTTTGACAATTGATGGACCTGTTGGTTCTACACTTGAGACATGACCTACTTAATGGTTGAAACAAACCTAGTTTGAACACTAGTTATAATTTCTAGTGACCTAGTTTAGTTATACCTAGTGTGATAACCGACTATACCTAAGAATGACTTGGTTCAGATGCATGGCCTTCTACCCATGACTTTCTAGTTTGACTCGACTGTACTTGGCTATGACTTGGATCTTAACCTCTCATAGATTGTAGCTAGGCATGTCTTGGATCTCAACCTCCCACAACTTGGATCTCGACCTGAATTTCTACTTAGACTCTATGACTTGGTTTAGACTCATTGGATTTTGTGTGTGACTTGTTTGTTACCTACCAATTACTTGAATCTTAAAAATGGTTTATGAAAACTTTGTGACTTACACGAGCACATTAAATATAAACCAACTCATACTATCCCTTATTCCCTGGTCACATGGGAATTTAGTCCCTTGGTCAATGAAAAGTTGAGTCAAATATTTTACAATCCTAAAATATTCATTTTTTTAGGTGATTTTTTTTTTAAGAATTTCAAACTCACATAATTTTCAGCCTATATCTCATTTTTAGGCACCATTTTTTTTGAAAGTGCAATTTTTTTTGAGTTCTATAATTTTTGGGGGGTTGTATTTTTTATTTTATTTTGCACACTTGTATTGATTCTATATATGTGTTGATTATATTTTTTGATCTCTATACATTTATGATATTAATGAGCCTTGTAAAATTTATCCTCTATAGTTTTAGGGGTGGTTGCATTTCTTCTTCTCTTATGCACACTTTGTTTTAATAGTTTTGGGAATATTGGTGTATTATTCTAAATTAGTTAAAGGGTATACATAGTAAAATTAGTAACTAAATAGACAATAATTAAGCTATTGATTTGTGAAATTTGATTGCAATTCAAACTTTTGTAATAATAGTAATAAGGGGAAGAAAACAAGACTTAGCTAGAAATTGATTGATTCAATTGAGATAGAGGATAAAATTCACTATGCAAGACTAGGACACTATCTCAAACTAAGATCTAAAATTAATTTTATGATTAGATAGTAGTGTTATAACTAGACAAGAGTGGCATCAACATTGTAGTCCACCTCTACCTCTTTTGTATTGAGGATCTGAGCTTTCTAGGTTTTGTTCGCTATGTCTGTGTGACCCTGTCTATGAAGTTTTGGTAGTTGGAAGTTCATAGAGCTCCATGTAGAGAAAATTTTATCTTCAAACCCTTTATTCCATTATGATTTAACTAATTTTAAGAAATAGGGGGAGGGGTTAGTGTGTGTAAGATTCACTAGATGTGGATCCACACCCATTATGTGCGTACGTTGCTTACATACCAATACTCTGAAGAGGGATCAAGTCATATGTAGTTCTCCCACTTGATGTGCTTTGTGAAATTATGTGTATGAAGATGTATAATGATAAACTAGCTATGATTTAGGTGGCTAAGGACTAGTGTGGGGATTTGAATAAGCTTGTAAGTGTATTGGCTGACTATATGCAGAGAATATGGAAGATTGCATGATTAGTCTTGCTTGTATTCTTGCTTGATTAGTGACAATTGCCAACCCTTTCCAAATGATCTTTGAATGGAATTTTATAGGGATCTATTGGTCATGGGTTGAATGTGCTCACATTAGGATGATAAGGATAAGAATGGGAAACTAGAAGGAATTGACTATTGGAGATAAAAATGGACTTGGACAAGAGCACAAAAAGTAGACAAGAGTGGCATTAGTGCTATAGTCATAGTGTGGTGCTATTGTCCTAAGCAGACATGACCTGGGAGGATGGAAATGTCATAGAAATAGGAGTCTAACTCAGCTAGGATCAAGTTTGGAAGGATACAGATGACTGGGAATCAATGAAAAGATGCCTATGAGGGTTATGAGAGCAAGCAAGAGGGACCTAAGGGTTGGGTGTCATTAGTCACACTCAAGTTACCAATTTTCACATTTTATATGACTACATTTTCCCCACTTTTATTCTAGTGATGTAACAAAGTGAAATACGAGGATAAAGGAAAAATATAAAATATACCTAAACTTACCTGCAAGGGTGAAGCTCATGAAGTTGTGTGATGTTGGGTGTACATAGAGAGAGCATGCTGTGAAGTGTGAATCTATAAGAAAATAAAGAGTAGATCAGTTCTCACTAGATACACTATATCTAAAATAAGAATGTATAAGGCTAAATAAGAGAGAAAGGAAGAGAAAGGAATGAATACACCTCACTAGGTACGTATACCAAAACAAAACCTATTATGATGCTGAGTAATGCTAGATGATGTTGTACTAAGAGTAATATCATGAATAAAGCTAAGTGCTCAATTCCCTAAGAGTGGCTCAAGAATGTAAAGGCTGGCCCTTTGGCTCCATCTTTACCTACTAAGTGAAGCTAGGTGTTCATACACATGTTGATCAATGTTTGGAATATGTGTCCAATCCCTTTGAATAGGTGGCTCAAGAATACAAAGGCTAGATAGTCCTTTGGATTCATCATTGCCCTATGAAGTGAAGCTATGAACTAATACTGGTAAGAAATATGTGTTGTATGAGATGGATCCTAAAGCCCATGAATGCACTATGATTTGACAATGTTGGTGTGGATAGCCAAATGTATGTTGGAAACTAGGACTCTCTTGGCTACTTTGAAAGGTGGAGATTAGGCTTGTATGAAATCCACTCTAAACTGGTGCACTAGGATTGTATGAAAGCCACTTGGGAACTCGAGAACTCAAGAATGTGGAAGTTAGGCTTGTATGAAATCCATTTTAAAATGATGCCAACCACCTTTAGATAGAAGAAGGCACACAACTACTGATAATTACTAGGTAATACTGAACTCAAAAAGGAAAAGAAAACAAATGTACCATGTACATTGCCCCCAATCACTAATGTCTACAACATAGATTATGATCTAGAAGTTAATCAACTTCCGTGTCTAAAACTAGAAGTGAGAGCTATCATGCCTCACATGATGCCCCTTATATCTAGATTCTTTGAGCAAAAGTGTACTGAAAAACTACTAATTTTGAATTGGTCTAGTTGTACAAAACTATAGTTGAACTTACTTTTTTGTCTGCTTCTAGAAAGTCTAGTTTTTTTTTGTTTGGATAGGAGCATCAAAAGTTGACACTTTTGGCATTGATGCTATAGTCCATGTTGGGTACTATTGTCTTAGGCCAAATCTGGTAACTATTTTGATATTCTCACTATCTACCTGGTTTGTTCTAACTATTTTGATGTTTGGTTACTATTCTAGGTGTGCTAAATGTTGGATTTTTGAATGTTAGGAGCTTTGATCTCTGTGATAAAACCCCTGTTTATTGCACCCTATTCTAAGAGTAGGAATGAAGACCTTACAATGATTACCCTCAAAAGAAAAGAGCCCTACAAGTGTGTTATGCTATAAATATACATGATATAACAATGATAATCGACAAGATATCTCAAGATATAGCATGATTTATAATGAGAGATGTTAGATCAACATGGGTATGCCTACACGGATATAATAATTAATAATATGTGTAATGTATTGTATTAGAAATGAAATTTTGGTTAGTTTTTAGTTGTTAATTATTAGTTGTCATGGAGGGATGGAGCATGATGTCCATCATGGCATCCAAGAAAGTAAAATAAATGCATGATGTGGATCATGGAATTTCAAACAATAAAAAGCAAAAAAGCAACAAGCACACAAGGCAAGAAGCATACAAGGGTGGCCAAGGGGCCAAAAAAACAAGGGACATGGGCACATGACACTCATACTAAAAGGCAAGCATATAAGGCATGTTTAAATGCCACATACATATACAATTAAAACAAGCAAGGTTGGCGTGAAAGCTACAATAACATAGAAAAGTATAGGTAAGGGACATTGGCAAATGTCCAAAGGCACACACATGAATAGAGGCAAGGGACATTGGAAAATGTCCCAAGACACATAAAGAGATAAATGGGGATTGAGAAATGCAATAACATGAATCTACGCTAAGCAAGAAAAAAAAGCATGTAATAACTAGAAATATAATTACATCTAACTAATTAGAGTAAGAGGGAAGGTATGCAAGACATGTTAGTATAAGACTAGGATATGCTAAGAAATACAAAAGTGCTATCTAATAGTGAGATGTCAATATAATAATATGTGTAAGCTAGTAAATAATGCACATCAACATGATAACTAGAGTGTGTGGTGTAGGAATGACATAATCTGGATAGTGTAGTCATGTAGAAGATGCCCCCAATGGGTATGTATATCAATGTATGTCTCGATATAGAAGTAATATGCCCCCTCAATGGGTAGAGTGAAGCAATTAAAGAGCTAAATGGCACTACATATACTCAAAATAGATCATTTGAAACATGGTAATGTAGATAAATTGACAAACAATAGCATATATGTAAGTCTAGCATGATAGTAGAAATGTAAAGTAGGGATGATGCATACAATCAAAATATTTTTGGTGCTTTTGAGTTATTTTCATGTTTTTTTATTTTGAAATATTTTAATGTTTTTATATTTTTGAATGTTGTATTGTTTTTGGTATTTTGAATATGTTATAAACTATGTAAAATAAATCACATGAAGACTATGTACAAGAATTGAAAAGTACTATGTACAAGTAAGCAAGAAGAAACTATGTACATGTAATTTTGAAAAATTATGTACAATACAATGTGTGAAATGAAATGCTAGACATGGAATTTGTGTAGATGCATAATATTCATTGAATTCTTGAGTTTCTTTCCTTCAAGTGAGGCTAGATGATACACTTTAGGGCTAAGCTTTTCGGTAATAATGTATGGACCTATCTTTTGGTTTAAATTTTCCTTTGGTTTCTTCTTTGGCATTGACATTACAAAGATTTTACTTGAGAATGAGATCATTAAATTTGAATTCTCTAGCATGAACTTGTTTGTTATAAGATCGTTGGTAGAATCTGATATGTTTTACTACTTGAATGCGTGTATGGTCTAACTTCTTGAGCTGGTGTAGATGCTTTTCACGATACTGGTCATCAATGATAATACCTTTGAGGGAGACACAAAGAGATGGGATTTTTAATTTCAGTGGTAAAACTGCTTCTGTGCCATACACAAGTGAATAAGGAGTGGCTCCTGTGGGTGTGCATATACTTGTGTGATATGCCCATAATGCAAAGACTAGTTGATTGTGCCAATCATATCTAAATTTGGTCACTATTTTGCCTAAAATATTGTTGATGGTTTTATTGGTGGATTTTTCTTGACCATTTCGTTGTGGGTAATATGGAGTGGATAATGTGTGTTTAATCTTATATTTTGTGCAAAATTTCTTGATAGTTTTGTTCTTGAATGATGTTCCATTATCAAAAATAATGGCTGTAGGTAAGCTGAAGCATGAGATAATGTGAGTCATGAGAAAGCTGCAAATGTCCTCACCTATATTAGAGTGAAGTGGAATGAATTCTACCCACTTGGTAAAGTATTCTATAGCTATGATTATGAATTTATGTCCATTGGCAGATTCAAGGTTAATTTTTCCAATAAATTCAAATCCCCATAACATGAATGGCCATGGAGAGATAATAGGCTACAATTGTTGTGATGGTGCATGTTGTAAGTTATTGGGTAATTGACTTTTATCACATAATTTTGCATTTGTAAACATTCATCTTCCATGGTGGGCCAGTAGTACCCTTGTTGAAGTAATTTGTGACATGGCTTTTTTACTGAAGTAGCCACCACACTCACTATCATGTATCTATGTAAGAGCAATTTTGGATTCTACTGACATCAAACATTGAAGTAATTATCTATCAAATGATCATTTAAAAATGTCTCTACCAATGATTTACATGGTAACCCTCTATTGAAGACATTTATAAAAGGTTCATTATTGCATTTCCAAATACCATCATTTCCTCACTTTGATGGAACTGGAGATCCATTCATACACATTCATGGATTTCAAAAGGCTTTGCCATCTAATGTGAGTCCTTTGATTTTACTCAAGTTATTCTAGTAGACATTAGTAGGGAAAACACAAAATTGGTTCTTTCATCTATTCCCTGTTAGTTTCTTGCATACATATGATGACTTAGAGGAGGCATTTCTCAGACATTACATAGCAAACACGACCCTCATGTCACATATGAGAACTTGTAACTTTACATCAGAATAATTCAGAGAAAATTAGTGATTACATCTTATGATTCAAGAATCACATGTTAAGATTGATACACAAACCAATGGATTTAGATATTTAACATATATTTATTAAGGGGCTTCACCAACCTCTCCTCGAGCACCTACTTTATTAGATAAAGTCTTCTTTTAGGCACTTATGCTATACAATTCTAGATTTGGAAAAGAAATTGGGATCGATTGAGGTTGATTCAATTGATCAGATTACTCTAGATTTTATAGCAGTATCTACATCTACAACTTGTAGCACACAACATCCACCATATCCTAAAAATGATAGGAGATCACAACCAAAAAAATAACTAGTTAAGAACAAAGAGCCCATCTCCAGAGCACAACCTAAAATATGCATTATAAAGAACAACATCAAGGCACCATCATAGTTTGATTTAGAGTAGAATAACCCATCTATCATATTATCAACACTACTAGGTATGAGGTTAATCACATTACCTTATACTCATTGAAGAGATCCACATTTCTTATATAGATAGCCACATTGGCCCTTTTATAACTATCATCGTATCTATGGACATAGAGATAATGATTATTATGTACTTATAGATTGCATTTCTAGATGTGTTGATAATGGAATCATAACATTCACAGAGGTGGCATCAAGATCTCATCCACCATGGAACCATAGACCTCATTCATCCATGACTGAGTCATCCTAGGACATTCCTTCACAAGAATCATCGATCACTCATCATGAGAGTGATGCAGGTTCTAGGATAGAGCCTCACATGAGATCTAGTCCACTTTTTAGAAGGTTTGGAAACTAGTATAACAAGAGAAACCTACATATAACACTATAGTCTATGGAGTACATAGTGCAGTTCCATATACATATCTAACAGAGTCATATGTACCATATCAGAGTACTATTCATGAGAAATATTCACTACGGCTAGATTTTCTAGGTCTTATCTCACGTAACAATCTACTATGGTTAAGATAAAATGAACCCACATCATAAAGTACTGATCACAAGAAATATTCACTATGGCCAATTTTTTTAGGTCCTATCTCACAAAGCAATCCACTACGGTTAAGATTAAATGAGATCCCATCATAGGTTTTAGCTTTATCTCGATCTATCACTCAGTCATACACATCACAATAGAGACCATAGGGTATATGAATATGGATAGATGAGATTTATTCATAGCACATAGTTCTCATTACACATCTAATCAAGTTATATTTTACAAAATCTCCTTGTTTAGCTAAAGTTAGTACACAATAAACAATATCAGATACAGAGCATCTTCCTACACAACATGAGTAGTATGGGTACTTGTTTAGTTCACCATTAGGGTTTAAATAGTGATACAACATAGAGTGATACAACACACATTTATACCAGCATCAGTTCATAGCTTCACTTAGTAGGGAAATGATGGAGCCAAAGGTCTAGCTAACCTTTGTATTCTTGAGCCACTCTCAGGGAAGTAATACACACAATGTGCTATCTTACATCCCCACATACTAACAACTAACATTCCTAATTCGTAATAACTATCCATAGCCAAATATAGCTTATTAATAATCTATATCTTACCAAATCTTATTTTACCAACCTCAAAACATCTCAATTTATCCCAACAATTTCCTAATTACAAGAATCGATAAATTTTTTGCTCACATATAATTACAAACCAAATAAAATTCTTTAATTACATACAATTCAAAATCAAAAGCTAAAACAATCAAATCACATATCCCAAGTACCATTTTACCAAATATATGCAAAAACCTCAACATCAATACCATATCAACTACTCCCAAATCAATAAATTATAAGAAATATACCAATCCATTCCAAAATCTATAACACAATATGAATGAATCCCAAGTCAAACCAACATCTATATACATAACCACATTTTCAAATAATTATACACTATATCAAATACAATCAATCATGGATGGGTGTCATGCCCTCACTCTCAGTCTCAGTCCCTCCTCTAGTACTAGTCCTATAGTCTAGCCTAACACTCGATGACCCCACACCTCTTCAAGATCTCAAATGTCTCTTATGCTGGATCTCTTACTCCAATAACCACCCATGCTCCTCACACAAATCTACATACTACCTCTAAAGATCCATGTACTCATTCATAATCTACAAACTCACTAATCCATAATTAGGTGGAGGCATCCTATGCCTATCTAGCTTAGCCCTTAGCTTATCTCTCTCTCCCATTGCTCTAACATATGTAGCTATAGCTATAACAGCCCTATCAAATAACACTAATTATAAATATCATGAGCTCTATCAAACCTTATTCTACTACATCATCAGGAATGTGCCATGTAAGATCTTAGAGTGTTGAGTCAATGATGGTCTCCTAAAACCCATCATCTCCACCTCTTCCCCCAACAAGTGCTTCATTTTGATCACCTCCCACTCCACTTGCACACAAAAGTACAACACAACATTAGATATGCATTTTACAAATAGGCAAAAATCACACATTTAGACCAGGGTAACTTCCTCATCAACATGCACTTGGGCTATCAAGTGCTCAAACTGGGTTGCAATAGGTGTTCATCTCCTCGACATATCTCTCACCCCAGAGCTCCAAATATCAACCTAGTTAATGCATAAATGAATCAAGAATCAATCCAATTATCCTATATCAAAAAAAATTCTCATTCAAATCAAAATACCATTTTGCCTATAACTTCAACCTCATAGCTTTGATTTACAAACCATTTTATTCCATGGAATCATAATAATGATACCTTCAACATCACACAAGCCTTTCTCTCTTACTACATCATCCACCTAATATGACACACACATTGCTATACCTCTTTTATATTTAAACATACAACTTGGTCCTAACCAATCAAAAACTCATTCAACTTTCAAACAAATCAGTCTAATCAATCAATCAACTTCTCAATCCATTCAAACTATACCAACTTTGATTATATCTTTACGCCACTAGTCATCACTTTTGGCTCAACCTCCTCTATCACAAATCTCATCCCTTTCCCCAAAATGGGGCATCATTCTTACTATTCCTATTCTTAGACTTATCCAGCATGCCTATCCACTCTCATAGATGGATACACCAAAATTCATACACCTCTAGTATTCAAATTATCAGATTCAACTCATATCGATCAAAATATATAGTGATTCAGATTACATAGGTCACTTAGCATTACTCATGACATTTAGAGGAACACACCTTCAATTTATTGATACACAAATTAGTCAGATACAGTGGTTTAGATTATAAATATTCATAGTGATTTTGATACAGATTCAGACTCGAATCCTAGATTTAGGGGCATGTACATTACTACATGTCTCACACATATAACTTCATACAACATGACATAGTTACAAGACCAGATAATATATTATAAACATAGTGTAGATCACATTGTTTTTATTTCTAGTATTTTCACATGGGGCATGGCACAATATTTCATTTCACATATGGTTATATAGATTTCTAGACTATACATACTCATCACTCAAATACCAAATTTGGGGGCATGGCACAAATGTTCATGTTCTTCATCATTAAAGATTATACAGATTAGAATGACAAGGCATGCCATTCTCTTCTTGCACATTTACTAGAGTTTTAGATTACACCTAGCTATACCCAAGTTATCACTAGGTTGGATTATACGATCCTTTATAGTAGTTTGTCCATAGCATTACCCAGACCTAGACTATATAAGTTTGTGTAGGACAGAGGGAATACATTGGTTTCAAGCCTTTGAGCACTTCTCAGTTTTAGTTTAGATTATTTAGAGTAGGGGAATAATATATTTTTCTCTTCGAAACATAAAAATTCTATGTACACATTCTAGATTGCATGAATTTATGTGGGATAGAGGGCAGACATTGGTTTTGGACCTTTAAGCATTTCTCATTCCAGTCAGTTTCAACACAGGGGGCAAGAATTTCCCTCCTTCTCCATGTTATATAGATTATACTTATAGATTTAGTATAGGGGGCATCCATTCTAGGGATTCCTTATTTCTCTAGGCACTATTTAGCTCTCCATCCACTTCCCTAGCTAGGAAGTGTGTTGGACTCTTTTTCAGCACACTTATCTCCATGCAGGTAAGCTCAGGTACACACTTTATTTTCTTTATTTTACTCTAGTACTTAATTTCATTACATCACTAAAAAAAATGGGAAAAATGCATACACCCTAAATTGGTCAAGCAATCACACATATCATGTTTTTTTTATAGTCCTTCCACAAGAGACTCTAACTAAAGAATATGAGCTTTGTTCACATTTAGCCATGTCTTTTGTTTTATTCATTTAGGGTCAGGTTCTATGCTTGAGTCACCTTTTTACCTATTCTTAGTTATCCTGAGCCTTTCAAATAGTCATTCCAACTCATCTACATTAGTTTTTTTATCCTCTTCCCATCTCCTTAGGTCTCGAGACTATAGGACAAGAGCACTCAGGTTAGACTATAGCATCAGTGCCACTAGTGTCCACTTCCAACACTCTTGTCCAAGGTCATTTTGACCTCCAACAATTAGTTTCTTTTGATAGTTGGATCCCAACCCATTTATTATCTTCATCCCTAAGTTTTCCCATGTTAGCTAAATACAAATAAAGCTCTCAAATTCAAAATAATGAATCTTATATATAAAGGACTACACAAGGCATTTTATATCTAGAACTTATTATTTTGGCACATTAGACATAATAAAAATCAATCAATAGTATAACTCAATATTATGCATCACACATAGAATAGGATGCTTGATCAAGGAAGGGTCTAGGTAAAAGTCATTGTTGCATCTATTGTGTGTGTTGATTATGCACATTTCCTAAGGGAGAACTAAATTTGATCTGAGACCCTAGATTAAGGGTTAATGTAGGTAGTGATTAGGATAATAGGGGTTTTAGATCATGCAATCATTCTTCTCCTAACCCAAAATTTCCCCCTTTTTGATTTTGATGCATTTTTTTTTGCACATGTGTAGATGAATGCAAGGTTTGGAGATTTAAATGGACCTACAATGAGCTTTGTTAACTTTAAACCTCTAAAATTTCATACACAGGCTCACACTAAGCTGGAAAATAGAACCTAGAAAGCTTAGATCTCTAGGACAATAGTGACAGAGGTGAAATACAATGTTAGTGTCACTCCTATCCACTTTTGACACTCTTATCTAATCACAAAATGAAGACCAAATATAGATTGTTGATAGTGTCTCAATCTTGCATCTCAATATATAGCTCCTGAATCATCTACTTCAACCCATTTTAGATAAGTTTATTTCTCTTTCTCATGTAAATTATATGATGAAAATCTATACTTTACCCTATTAAATTAGATTTTCCCCCTTATTCCAAACCCCTAATTATTTAGTAACTACACACTAGTTTCCCAAGAATAATAATACACTCATGTTATTTCTATATATGTGTTAATTGTATACATACTTGTTGAGAGAATCTATGACTCATCTCTTACTATGGACACTCATTTATGGATGTGCATGCTTCATCTACAGTCTCTTCTTCATTTTTGAGAGTTGTTAAACCATTCTCCATACTTCACATGGATATTTTTTAGTGAATGTTTCATGTCATTCTTCTGACAGATTCACTTTAGTGGCATCACATTCAATTCTTGTGTATTATCTTTCCAAACCTATGCCACACTTTAGTTTTGGACCATACTCAGAGATCTTTGTATTAATACCTTCATCTTCCATTTTGGAATGTGTAGAATTTCACTACACCTATCTTATTCATCCTCTAGCAAAGAGATGAAACATTGTTTGATGCAGATGGAGTTTTTTCAGTCTTTAAGCATACGATCTCATTATCAAACTTGGTAATTTTATGAGCTCTACTGTAGATATCCTCAACGTCTTCTATCTGGACATATTAGTTTTCTATTTGATATGTACTTGGGTACCTCATTAGGCCTTGTTGTTAAGACCCAATTATACTACCCACCTAAGCTACTCTTAAGGGGGTGTTAGTGTAGGATTTTTTACATTATGTGGTTTTACCTACATGGTCTAGTTAGCTTGCTTAAATGTCACGTAGGTGTTTAATAAAGGTAATTTGGGAAGAAAATCCCACATTCATGAGGATGTGAGGACATGTCTATCTTCCACATATATAATGTACAGTCTTATGTATTTGGATAATTAACCTTTAATGTTATACATTGAATGTTTTTTCACATTATGAAGTTTATTCCTTTCATGTGTTAATGATTTCACTACTCCATACAGTTTCACCTTAGTGCATTTGATCCTATCCAGTTATCAATCCTCAAATTTGGCCCACTTTGACATAATTTACTACATTTATATTCTATATTTACATAAAAAAATTATTTTTAAATACCTTCTTTCAATTTTTTTAAAATATGTAACTTAAAATAAATCTAGATAAAATATTTTTCTTTTTAAACTATTCAGTTTATAATAAAAGCTACAAACCTTAATTATTATATTTTTATTGGTAACTAAGGGTTGATGAGTCTCTTGCCCTTTATTAAAAGTTAATCAAAATACAAATGTCCTTGGCCATATCAAAACAGTGACATAATATGCCAAGAACATACCAAGTTTGAGAGACAAAATAATAGACCAATCATAAAAAGCCACCAACAATGGGAAAACAAACCAAAATAATGATATGAATTGACCACCCAGGAGATAAATCCCCTAAACTAACAACAAAAACTAATAGACTTGGTGGCTAAGATTAAACCCAAAAGAGGGAAGCCAGGGCTTCAGTCTTACTACCAAATGTAGTGAAAACCTCATCACCAATTGGAGTGCACTACCCATATCCACACCACCATCATCACCACCTAGAGTATTTTTGCCAACCTCTAGACCACCACCATCACCACCTAAAAACATGCTACCCCACTATTGTTTGATCCTAACCCATGTCCAAAGACCATTATTTCCAATGCTCAAATACCTTACTTAACCTCATCTTCATTCCTCCCAAGATGATGCTGAGACTATCAAACTCTTTCCTTCATGAATATACCACCCAACCCTAAAGCACATGTTGCACTCTCTAACTGAGCTTGCATATGGCAAGATGCATCTTATTTTTGCATAACATGACCGATCCTTATAGTTGAGGTGAAAACATGGGCACCTTATTTCTAAATAGATGAACCATCATTTTGACAGCTAAAACCAATCATGATGCCTTATGATAGCTTAGATCCACTACCAAAATTAGGGGGACTTGATTGAAACCAAGTCTAAAGCCAAAAACATCCTACCCAAAGGCCTTGGATCCCTGAGGCACTCGTACATGTCTTTAATGTGCTCCAACACACTAAAAAATTGGTCCTCCAAATCCTTTAATAAACTTCAAGAGATTAAGCCTTGGGAATCCAATTGGGAGAAGGTAAAAGAGTAATCTTCACCAGTGAAAACCCTTCCTTAACCTATTCAAGTCGCACCATGAAACTTGGGTGCACAATCAACTCCATAATTGACAATGTGGTTTTTTTTGTTCTATAGGATTGATAACAAATTGCCCATAAATATTGAAGTAATTAATCATTTAATCTTCAAGAATTCACATGTATCTATTTCACTAATTTGAATCTATTTGATGTTTAAGGAGAAACATAGATGAAAGGTAAGGATTAGAGATTAGAGGGAACCTAATTTGGTTGCACACCATATCCAGATGATGTTGAGCACTCCTCTTTGGCTGGGGAGGACTACCTAAAAATAAGAAAGTACTACCACTAAAAATATTTATTAGCAGACATATGAGTGGGTTGCCAAGCTACGTGCTTGTTTTTAGAAGTGTCAAACTTCCTTAGGGATGATAGTCCACTTTTTGAAACAAAATTGGTAATGAATAACAAAATGAAAGAGAGAGTAAGAGAGAGATATTTTTACTATTCTTGTAGTATGAGTGCAACATAGAGTGACACAGTGCAGGTAATGTGAGTTGTTGATGTTTTTGGAGGTGGTTGAGGTAGGTTCAAGGAGGTTAGTGGAAATCCATAGTCATCGATGTCAGTTAGGCTACCAATGTTGGTAAAGAGATATGGTTGATGTCAATTATATGATCAATGTTGGTAGGGGCAGTAGGTCTTAGGGGGTTGCAGGAGAGTTTTCTGAGCTAAAAGGTGGATTATGGTCAAGTTTATGAGGTTGGAAGAGTTGTAAGGGAGTGTGTAAGACTCAAGTGGGTCTAGATAGAAGGTTTGAATGTTTGGAGTAGAGAAAAATAGGTGAAAGAGTTTTACAAACCCTCCATAGGGAGAGTTGAAATGTTCGTGAAATGATAAACAATATAATGTAAAGTAATTGTAAAATGATTGTTTAAAGGAATTACCAAAAAATAGAGATATACTTAGCTGATAAAATGGATGAACTGTAGGTGTCAGATAGATGGATCTAGTGAGGCATGTTGAAGTAATAGGTGAATAAGAAGACAAGTGTGTGCTGCCAGTTTAGAAGAATCTAATCTCTATGTAGTATATCGATTCCTGATCTAGATTGATTTGTGTAGAGTAACAATAAGCTTGAATGTTAAAAGCTTGTGTGTGAATAATTGAGTTTTTCTTGATTTTTGTTGACCTAAACATTAGTTTGGAGTTTAGCTTAAGTAACTGACATTGGAAATCCCATCGATGTTGGTGGTATGAGAATATGTAAAAGGGCTATTTTAGCCTATTTTTTATTCTTTCTTGTGCCCAGTGTGGTATCTATTAGGAAATGGTAGAAATGGGAGGTTAGGAAGGATGTAGTTGGTTAAGAATTTATTTTTGGGGTGAGAACAAGTCATGGGTATTTAGGATTAGGGGACTAAGTATTGAGGTGACTCATAGGGTAAGAATTAGTCTTAGGATGAGGTGGCCAGGTAAGGTGGCATAAGTAGTGTTTTATTAACCTAATTAAATATTTTAAATTAATTAAATATGTGAGGGGTAAAAACATTGGTTAGGAAGGCTAATTATTAAAAAGGGGCTCAAGGGGGGTTTTGACACAGGGAGTTATGCATGTGTGATGTAATTTTGGTGTCTACATTTGTCCCTTTTTATCTTGTAATTTATATTGACAAGTTCCAAGACAAAAATAGGGGTTGGATGCTCCAGGTATTAGATGAGGTATCCCCCCTCAAAATGAGAACTAACAGAGGAGAAACTACAATTGGGTACCAGTTTGATAAGAAGTAAATTAGGTGAGTAGATGTTGAGTGAGAACATGGTATTGTAGCTATCATGTATACTATTACGAGTTATATTCTTCAAAATCAAGAATAGGTAAAGTTGAGAACTTAGATATAAATAACCAAATAAGAGCTTGTAAGTGATAGCTGATAAGGTAAAAATGATCAAAGTTGTAGCTCTAATGGTCTATATGTGCTAGGTATCTGAGGTAAGAAGTACCCCTGGTAAACATAATAGGTTACACTATAACCCATAATGTTAACTTGGTAAACACAAAAGATTGCAGGTGACAGGACTAGCTTGGTCATGATCTAAAAAACCTAATATATATGCTTGTGTACAATAGCAAACTATAGATAGGTAACATAAGCAGTCAAGATAAATAAAGCAAGGTTGGTTTAAAAGGGTCAATGATTAAGGAGATATTTATGATGTCTGATCAAAGTCATCATGGGTGGAGATTTAAGTGATCTCTAAGGTTGGTTGTCATGATTGGGGAGATATATGTGATCTTCAAGTTGGTTGCCATGGTCAGTGAGATATACGTGATCTCTAATTTGCCCTAGATTAGGGGTAGAGTCCAAAGGGTTATGGTTGGTGTTGGAAACTCTAATTTAAGGGTGTCAATGTTAGTTATGTCACTGATGTTGGTAGGAAATATTATTGACGTCAGTGTGTTAGGTAAAGGATGCCGATGTTGGTGGGTGACCAAACCCAACAAAAAGGGGTTTAACATTCCACTAGAACTCATTTGCAATATTTGATTGGAGAGAAAAAGAGTTTTGAATGCTAGTGAGATGATAGAGCTAGGAGGAGACCCAGATGGAGGTGTGCCACCACAAGGACTAGTTATTCCAACCCAAAGGAGATGGAGGGATGAGGTAAGACCCTTCATGAGTTAAAATTGAATTTAAGTTTATTAGTTTGTTATTTTTAGGCTAAATTTAAAATTTGGGCAAAAAAAAATGTGTTGAGGGGGGTAAGAAATGGGGTGGGGGTAGGTTTAGGTTAATTTGGGAGGGATTTGAGGGTAGGTTGTAAGAAAAAACTAAAAAAGTGAGAGATGGGTTATTCGGCCCTAGGGCTGAACCAGTCATCAATGTCAGTGGGGTTCATTGACATTGACTGATAAGGTGCCGATGTCATCAAGGTCAACTGATGTTGATCAAAACCAAGTGCCAATATTGGTATATAAAATTGAAATTGGTGACCTTGATAAACCCAAAAAATAAGAGAAAAGGCTAATTTTGGATCCTTAATCAAACTAGTCAACTAGCCTAATAACCAAGCCAGCCTTAGAAGACCCCATATCAACTGAGTGTTGCCTACATAGTTTGGTTGAGGGCCTAAACCTAATGTAGTTCTCCCAGTGTATAGGAAAAATTATCTAAGGTATGGTTAAAAATGTGTTAATGAAAATGGTTAGGAAAAGGTAGGTTGAAATGGGTCATGAGACCTAGGGATTAAAAGATAGGTTATAGGGTTAAGGGTTTGGGATATAAGCCATGGGGTCTAGAGTTGTGATAGGTAGTTGGGATTAGGGTGGAGAGATAGGCAATGAGGCCTAGGGTGGAGATGGGAGAGCAAGTTAGATAGTTAGGTGGGTATATAGCTGAGATAGCCTCAGAAGACCTCATGTCGATTGAGTGCTACCTACATAGCCCGATTGAGGGCCTCAAGCCAATGTATTTATCCCAGTGCATAGGGAAAAAGATCTAAGGTATGTTTAAAAGTGTGTTAAGGGAAATGGTTAGGAAAAGGTAGGTTGAAATAGGTCATGGGAACTATAGATTAAAAGATAGGTTATAAGGTCGAGGGTTTGGTATATAAGCTGTGGGGCCTAAAGTTTTGATAGGTAGTTGGGCCTAGGGTGGAGAGATAGGTAGTGAGGCCTAGGGTGGATATGGGAGAGTAGGTTAGATAGTTAGGTGGGTATATGGCTAAGATAGACTTACAAGACTGTGTTTTAACTGAGTGCTACCTACATAGCTCAATTGAGGGCATCAATCCAATGTAATTCTCACAGAGAGAAGGGAAAAAAGGGTGGTGGGTTATATTGGAAAGTATGTGACTTGAGGTTTGTGTGTATGGATGCAGGCTAGGTAGGAGTTGATGTTATGAGATCAACTACCTATGTTACTAACGTAGATGAGAAGGGATGTCACTATAGATGAGTGGGAACACATGGTAGCTATAGGGTTAGGAGGAGTGTGATGATATTGTAGAGTTGTATGGGATGTTATTTTGATGATAACATTGATAGAGAGGTGGGATTACACCACAAACACCTTTTATTTATTGATCGAAGAGCTAATAGTGACATAGGAAGATGTGTATAGGATTTTATGGTTACCACTC